>BPLS01027925.1:137674-148790 GCA_019656275.1 Rhododendron kiyosumense
TTAGTTGTTTTAGTATTGAAAATTCGTTAAGGAAGGAATAGAGCAATTGTTTATCTTTAAGGGTATCTAAACTTAGTATATGATCAGTGTTCTAAAAGTCCCCGCCTAGGCGGGGGTTCAACGCCTAGGCGATTAAGTGGCCGACTAGTCCCCTGCCTAGGTGCTAGGGGGTACCCGGCTGACTTGGGAGCGCCTAGCGTCTTTTAGAACCTTGTACATGATGTGTGGATTGATGTGTTCTATACTAGGTTGGGAAGCAACGTGCCAAAATTAGTTGTTTTAGTATTGAAAATTCGTTAAGGAAGGAATAGAGCAATCGTTTATCTTTATGGCTATCTAAACTTATTATATGATGTGTGGATTGATGTGCTAGGTTGGGAAGCAACGACAAGTACCATGACTCCACATAGGGAGTGACCTTGTGTTGGCATCGTTTTGTTGGACCTCTTCATTTGGTACAATCCTAAATTTATTTTCTATATGATTGGGATATGGAACAAGGTGTTTGTATTGCATTATGAGTGGAGCAATATTTTGTCAAGTTTGAATGGAAGTGTTATTGACCACAAAGGGTCATGTATGCCTGTACGGTTTGGGTTCACTAAACATCGAAAGAGTAAAAAATTAACAACAGGGTAGCTATGGTCACAAGGGTCGAATGTGATAATATGATTATTTTTGTGGTGTAGAAATGGTTTCATTGTTAAGAGAGAATGCTAATGTGTGACAAAGGATTTGACATTTCCATTCTACAATATTTGGAGAGAGTTATTATAGGAGTGGTCCATTTTTTTAAAATGTCTTTTGTATAAAAAGAATCATTGTTTTTCCCATGTGATCGAGATAAGAAGGCCACTATGAGAGGGTCTAGCAAGAACGTCACGGTGAAGGAAATAAGTATAGCGTAGAAATTGTAGATAGAGAGTGTCAAGTAAATGAATGAAACAGTTTTGCACATACATGTAATGCTTTTTTGAGGAATGTCGTCAGTGTATAGTAATCATGTCCTTTTGCTAAAATAATAACACCGAAATGTTAATTTGATGTTATCACATTCCAACTTATTGAAGGTTTTGTAGGCTGAGTTGGTGTGTGACACACACACACATGACGCACACATCCTCTTTCTCTCTCAAGTAATGTAGATAAAGATGGCACTTCAGGTTAATGTCATATAGTTTGTGGTTGCTGATGAATGTGAATACTTCAATTTTGTCCGAGTAATAATTTCTGTGATTCTCTGTATGGTTAATGTGGAAATTTTTAATAACTCTCAATAGACAAATCATAAAGTGTATTGAAAAGGAGCTATGAAGAATTGACTGAGGGGCATACAATCCTCACGTAATAAAGTGCTACGTATAGGTGTTCATAAACACATTTTGATTCAGTCTTGTTATATTTTGTAAAGTTAAATGACAAAAGATATATCTTCGATGCACTTTATTTTGGGTAAGCTCTTGATGTTGGCTGTAAATGAACTGAAGTAATCATTTCAGTTTTATCAAATTGTTGCCTAATTTGAATTCCATCCTTTGTTGCTCTACATACCTTGTAAATATAAAATGACAGATTGGCAAATTTGGTTTCACATTGGCTGTATGAATTAGGAGCTAATTCTTATTGCCAATAATTTTTCCAAGCTAAGTAAAGTAATTCATTTACATTCCAATGACACAAACAAGAGAAAGAAAACTCAAAAAATACTCCTTGGGCCAACAACACACACAAGGCACCAAGGCCAAAGAAAGTCAACTATCATGCCAATTGAAAAAACGTTAGTAGATTTATCAACCCATATTTGAGTTTCAGTGCCAATGAATCAATTTTTTTCCCGTTAGAGTTGTAGATGATCTTATTTTGCTAAGGATTCTATTCTTGGTGTGCAATCCTAAAAACTCATGAGGATGGAAATCGGAGCAAAGGAGCATAACATAACAACATTTCCTGTTCAACTTCAATAACCATTCTTCTTGACAAGTTTCCTTAGAATCCAAAACCCAAGAATTCATGTATGATTCGTCTTGTATATACTTGTATTTATTGCTTCTCAATTTAGGAATTGTCCGTCTTCTATAACTCGTCAAGAAATTTTTATCACACAATGGTATAACAAACCAATGAGCACAAAACGACGTGCCAGCGCGTTGCACCTTCCCTAGTAGTACTTAAGGACATATTGGTATGAGCTTGATGGCTTGGATGTCTATGCTGGCTTGTGAGGAACAACCCTTTGGGAAACTAAGTTTACATCTTTTCCTTTTGGGAAGCAAAATTCTGCTCAATTTTGCATAGTTAAAATTTTTGTTTGAAACCCGATCAAGTGGTGCAATATAAATTGTTTTAGGAGACAATGATTGTTTTTGGGGCCTGTCTTCTGTATTGACTTGGTTATATCTATCAAGTACGGATTTTTTAAGTGTGGAGTTCCTTGGGGAACCTCAATTTATTAATGGGCTCCGTTTATTTTGTACCAAAAAACTGAAGCTCTATTTCTTTCCTCGTTTCTTTTGTGTATCTGATCTCATAATTCTTGGAAGTGACACCACTAATTTTATGATTAATATTGGAAGATTGGTGAAGAGGCCTCAAAGCGCTTCGGGCTGACATGATAACCAAATTGAAGAAGGCATTGCCATGGAGAAAGAAGTAGTATGTTATAATTTCTTTTGTTTGATGATGAAATACTGTATTGTGATGCAATTTCTAACTTTCTTTTTCCTTTCACTAAAGGCCAAAAGCCCGCCAAATTTTGCTGATTTCTATTTTTATGCATTTCGTTGCTGCTTAACAGGTATGGTGAATCCATGGTGTTTTCAATTCTTAGAACCTTAATATTTTTTTCTTGCATCTTTTACCAGAAGGAAAGCAGAAGAGTATAGACATTGAGAGCATCTGCCATTTACGCGATTTTGTCCCAGGATCCTAGTTCCGTGCCCAAATTGACTATTTCATTGAGTATCTCAGGGTGTGTAGTCGTAGTTTCTGTCACGCCCTCGATTTTCAACATAAATAATAATAACATTTGATGATTTAAAATTCTCACCGGAGATACAATTACTAACCCAAAAGGGTAATTCAGTCCCCAATTACACAAATTTGCCCAATAAGCTACAGAGTTCCACAATAGAAAATACAATATCATGTAGTTTAGTTTATAAAGATACACAAGTATTCTAAAAAAAAAATAACTTTAATCAGTAACAGCAGCATGCACTCCAAGCATTCCATGACAATGACCTGCAATGTACCTGAAAATGATAGGTTGAGCTACACTAGCCCAGTAGGAAATTCTATACACAAGTTATATGAAAATGCAATGAATTATAGACCCAGAGTGAATGAATGAAATAGAATTCGAGAAGAGATATAGGTCTTTCATCATGAGGGGAATCAGGATTTTATAAAGTATCCTCAATAACTCACACACCAAATAGAGGTAGGAACCAACTAGAAACATCCTAACTAAACCACCACTTGTCCTCAACCGTCACTTGTCCATCGCTATGCGATTGAAAGATTTAGACTCTCGTATGAATACCCCTTCTATCCCAACTATAAGTATATAAGATATTCACACACTAATAGTAATATGAAAGTAACAATAAATGTGTACACGAACCTAAAGGTGCTAATGACAATGAATATATCTCCTAACAAAACAATACGAACCTACCATTAAATTATCCTTAAGTACCCAATCGACCCGTCTTGTATTTCTCAAGCATTAGCCATTTTCCCTTTTAAAACGATTTCGGGCCTTGGGACCCTTTGAGTCCACTAGAAACCTTTCATTTCCGTCCGGGCATTTGGGACCCCGTGCATCCGTTAGGAACATATCGTTCTTGTCCAGGCATTTGGGACCCCGTGCATCCATTGGGAACATTTCGTTCTTGTCCGGGCATTTGGGACCCCGTGCATCCATTAGGAACATATTGTTCTTGTCCGGGCATTTGGGACCCCGTGCATCCATTAGGAACATTCCGGCATCGCACCATTCGATGGATCCGTGGCTTTCTTCATATTTATGGTATCATTCTACTTCTTGTTTCCCATCTTACAATCCTTAATATGACCTCATGCTCAAAATATAACCAATCTATATCATTCACACAACATGTCATACGACCTCGTTATTTCCACATATCGATGGGTTAATAAAGTTTCAAAGCATTCCGAAACAATCAATCATGGCATAACATCAACAAGTAGATAAGTTTACACCATTCCCTTATGTACATCACACTACCCCACGTATCGCACCAACCCATCACAACTCAACGACATGCTACCCGCTAGTACCAATACTTAATTCTCACGGAACGAGCGCCAAAGGAGTTTGAAAGATACGTGAATCATGCGGACACGCATTACTCTGCTACCATTCGGATCACTAGAAAAAGCTTACATCTATCAATTATACTCTCCACAATGTCTCACATAGGCTACGGTACACCCAAACAACCTCACGATACATTTTCCATTTACAACGGTATTAAGATTACATTTATCAAGTATCGAAGGGATTGGAACGATCATCGAATCATTAGAACCCGAGTAATCAAGCTTAGGGATGATTAGAGTGTGGTTGGAGAGTGTTATAAGTGATCGGGAGCCAATACAATCGACGAATGATCAATAAAGTTCAAGAACAATTTTCTGAGACAATGGTACCAATACCTCAAAAAGTAGGTATCGGTACAAAATCAATCCAGTGAGCAATCCGAACCAAGGTACCAATACCTCAAAAAGTAGGTATTGGTACTAAGGTATTGGTACTTCAAAAATTAGGTATTGATACCAAACGAATCCAGTAAGCAATCAGAATCAAGGTACCAATACCTCAAAAAGAAGGTATTGGTACCAATGCAGCAGCAGGCGATTTTGCAGAAAAACTAAGAACGATCACAAACTCAAATTTCAACCAACTAAAGCACGATTTAGGCACATAATCATCATATAAACTCATAACGAGAGTAAGAAATCCCTACCTCAAGTCAAGGATTGAAACCCACGCGATTTGAGCAAGCCCTAACTCTCCAAACTTTGAAATCATCCGAATACTCCTCCTCCGAGCGAGACCCACGAAATTCAAGCACAAGACTACGGTTGAGGGGTGGAATGGAGGTGGATCTTGGTGGAGTTTTGGGGGAATTTTGGGTGAAAAAGCAAGGGAGCCGAGAGGGAGCCGAGAGAGAGATCGGGAGATGACAGAGAGAGAGGATTGGGGAATTCTCTCCCCTACATACACACCCACACATATATATATACTCACATAATCACAAATTGCACATGCACCCCTCTATAAACAACCTTCCTACATTGACCCCAAATCAAATAATTCAAAAAAAAAATTCCTCATTTATTCCATAATCTAATATTAATAAAATCTTTAAACGATCTCCGAAAATACGGGTCTCTACAGTTTCAACATGCTCCGCTCAATACATAAGTACTTTATGTTCCTTGTTATTCATCCACTGCCTAATCTTGTTTTTTTTAATCGGCATCCAATGCCTAATCTTTATCACTAATACGTGGGTGATCGCATTTGAGTACCATGTGATGTGCCACCAATGTAGTGGAAGAATGGTCCCCATATGTCATGTAGTGGAGCACATTCTATCAATGCAATGCGGACACATCATATGGTATCCAAAATGTGGTCACCGTAGCATTGCTTAATCTTTATGCTTCATTTTCTTAAGTATTCATGTGAGTTCAGCTAGGATTTTTTGTTTTCTAACATTTTCAATTAGGTTTGGAAATTTTAGTGGCTCAAATATTTGCTTAGTTGTCTCCCGTACCAATGACACAGTGGAATGAGAGTGATGTATAGAATTTTCTAACCAAATCAACCCACCCATGAAAATATGGGACACTAAAGAAACCATTTAAGGTTGATTGGAGAAAAAGAACTGGAACTCAATTTTCATGTGGAAAAATTTCAAATAACCCCCCAAACTTTTCACTCAATGTCTAATAGACACCCAAACTTTCGTAAAGTTCAATTTTACTCCTAAATTTTTGCTCCATCAGTCAATTAGACACCTACCGTGAAAACCTGTCAACTAACGGGTTTTGCTAAGTTGGATGTTTTGCTCTGTTAAATAGCTCACAACCATTCTCTTTCCCTCTTCCTCTTTGTGCCCTCTCCCCTCCCCTCCCAAAACCCTAACCCTAGCCCTAAAATCTCCAATTCCCTATCTCATCCCACTTGACTAGCCCTTTCCTCCTCCACCTCATCCTCCTTTTCTCCCCTCCTCCGGTGACCAAGAATCAATCTCCAATTTCACCAACATGGCTTCCATTTTTCAAAAGTGAGAAGCTTCACAAACCAATTGATACCCATGATTGTAACATTAGGAAAAGAAATAAAAAGGAGAGAGAGGCATTTACAACCTCTACAATGTTTCCTTGCTTGGTGGATACTAAGGAAAAAGTGGTTTGCAAATAAAATTTTTCCAGGGGGGTCATAACCAATTGATCTTCTTTGGCCATGCAGGAGGTTTGCCCTTTCTTCGTTGTTGCATAGATAGATGCTAAGCAAGAGAGAGAATAAGAGTTGAGACATGGGGGACATTTCAAGTGCTATGGGATACCACATAAGCATATTTAACTAAGCCCAAACGTCCAAGTTAGCCAAATCCATTAGCTATTTTATTTGACAGATTTGAACGGTAGGTGTCTAATTGATTTTGATGTTGCAATAGTTTGGGAGTAAAATTGAAGTTTGTGGAAGTTTGGGTGTCTATTGGACATTGAGGTCAAGTTTGGGGGGCATTTTGAAAATTTTCCTTTTCATGTACTTAAACATGAGGTCATTCCTCGAAGGAATTATTGACCCTACAGTTATTTTGGATTGAGAGATCACGTGCGGCTTAATAATCTTGCTGGATTATTTGTCTCAATGATATTTTTGTACGGTTAGTATTATTTTTTATTTCATCCTCCCTTAACTAGTAGAGTTTCCTCTGGTGGTGCTATGCAGTTGGTAATGCGTGCGGGAGTTTAGGGTTAGAATTTGGTATGAATAGTTTGTGTTATGTCTGTTATCGTTCTTTGCTGTATATTTTCCTTTTGCAGGAGAATTTGGGGCATAGCTATACTGGAAGATTGCATTTGTGGTTCTAAGTAACTTGCTTCTTTGAGTCTCATATGAAGATGGTTCTAGCTGGGAGTGATACTAGCCTGTCATGGTTTTGTTGTCATGGTTTACTGGTTTACTGTATGTTTTTTCTCTGTTGTAGTTGATTTGCCTAATTTGATGTCTCATCTGTTTTTTGGTTGTGTTTCATTCTTTTTTTACCCTTCTAGTATCTGGTATGATTGTCATGCACATTGCCATTGTGGTGTCAGGTATAGTGCTGTGCTTCTTCCTTTTTTGTCACCTCTCCTATCGTAAACTATTTGTAGAGCATTATCTATAGATTGTCACGTAGTGTCAATTTTTTTATTCGCATGTGTATTTGAGAGTCTTATAAACCCCTTGGTTGTAGGTTCAATGTTTCTCTTGTAATGTTGTCTTTGAGACCTAACATATCTTTAGGATATCTAATGATGATATTGTTTTTTTTATATATTTTTGTTACTTTTAGTTTTTACCATTTTTCTGTCCTCTTCCCACACATGTTGTCTAGATCTTCATTGGCTTACATTATCGGTTCTATGTGTTTTGTTCTTGATTTTTTTCCATGATTGGTATTTTGATATGTGAAGATCAATATAAGTTGACATGACAACAGAATATTTTTTCCCATGATTGTTATCTTGACATGAGTTTCCTATTTCACGAAGAGTGTATTTAGACGGTCCCTTGGCCATGCAGTGTTTTAGCAGTACTGCTAGAGTGTTGGAGTCTCTCAAGTCTTGTTGAGTCTCATCGTTTTCCTTGTCCTAAGCCGCTTGGCTTGTATGGAGTCTGGTAGCATCTTGTGGTATAAAAGAAGCACTAGCTTAGGTATGCAAAAGCTGAGATGTCCCAAAACACATTTGCTTGTATCGCATGATAATCACTATGCTATCTAGTCTTCGTGTAGGCACTTGCCTTGGCCTCTTGGCCTGTACATTTTAGTTGCCTGCATGTCGTGATAATTGCACTAGTCTTGGCCTTCTGATTGACATTTCGTATAAAAGTCTGTTTTGCATATTCACATTTTGCTCACCATCTTTACACGATATCCCTACACTACTTAATTGCTTGATGCCTCTTGGCTTTAAACTATCTAAACGCTTTCTCGCATGACTATGTGAACGCTTTCTTGCCTGACGCCTCTTGGCTTTAAACTACCTGAACGCTTTCTTGCATGACGCCTCTTGGCTCTAGAACTTTTTTATTATCTATGCAGCTTAGCACTTCTTGTCTTGCATCTCTTTATGCGTTGGTCGCTTGACTAGTGACTCTGCTTGCTGTTTTCTAACATGTTTTCCCTTCCCCTTTTGCTTCGTGCTTGCTTATCCTGTTCTCACTCACTATCTGTTTATGGCTTAATAAACAAGTACATGTGAAATAAGTTAAAGTGTATTAAATTGTTTTATGTCAAATAAGCAAAGGCCAATCTTTGTGGTTGGGCTAAGAGTGTGGTTAACACCTTCCCCTCACCATACCCATGAATCCCAAACTCAAAATCTCGTCCCTTTCGGTTTCTTGGATCCTAAAACCAAGTGGCGATTCTAAACAGAATAAGTGCGCAGCAATAGACACTTTTGATCAAACAAAGACATGCTGCAACTGGTGTCTAACAAACAAGTAAGTAGTTTTGCTTATTGGCCATTTTATGTGGTGAGTTCTCTTCGAGGGGGTGTCCACAATGGGAAGGAATTGATACGTATCTTTGATTTGCGCGAGATCAAGTGTTGAGATGTAAAATGATACTATTGGTTAGAGTTTTGTGAAGTAATCTGGGTAAGGAAGAGGCAACGTGGGAAAGGGAAGATGAGGATAGAGAAAAGTACCCGCACTTGTTTCCAGTGTTAATCAATGTGAGTCTTTTGAACTTAAAACTCGTGGTTATCAATTGTTGAATTACATTGATTGTTATGGTTTATGCATATCCAGTTGATGCATGACTCGTTTGATTTGGTTTATCAAATTTCGAGGACGAATTTTTTTTTTAAGGAGGGTAGAATGTAGAGACCTGTATTTAATTTCAATAATTTTAATGTTTAATTAGAGCTTGTGTTGTTAAAAATGTGAAATGTGAAGTGGTATATATGCCTTTTTGAGCTTGAGTCTGCATAAAACTGTCTTTTCTTAACATATATATTATTGTGAGGGTTTTATTTATGCAAAAGTTAGTTTATTTATGTTTAAAATCTGGGGTGTGACACTATAACTTGAATTCAGAATAAAAATAAAATTAAATCCACATCTGGACTAACTTTGGTTGTAGAACTGGCACAAAAGGGGGAATTTGTCGAAGGTGCTACATCGATCTATTCGGAGTAGCCGAGTAGACAACAATGATGAGCTTGGAATTCAAGAGCTCATTCCGTTGGCTGGTTCCCATTTTGTTTCTTCAAATCGTAAGTAGATACATCCATTTTTGTGTTGTTTTTTTTCTTTTTCTAAAATTATCGTTACTACAACGACAAACAACATACACATTAACTTCCCGACTACCAATTATACCAATGAGCAAGCGGAAACATCAAAGCACGATACGTTACACTAGTATCTTACAAAAAACAGATACCAAACTTTACAGAAATGAAAAATGAAACTTGTGTGTTGTCTATTACCTATAAAACTATTTAAAGCTCAAGTATTTGTAAAATCTCACAATCAAATCCTAAACTGGTTGACTCCTGCAAAAGAATATTTCCCTTTTCTGGAATTCCTTATGTGTGTGGTTTCTTTCTATCAATAGTTTTACAGCCATTTGGGCTCATCCTGACACAATAGGGTGTAGTTTTGAGTTGTGTCATTCAAATTGGGGGTTGTTTGATTCATTGGTGCGACTTGTATTGTTCTCTCTCTCTCTCTCTCTCTCTCTCTCTCTGAGTTGATGAACATCAATTTCCTCTGCTTCATAGGCATGAAGAAGGATGTGTTCTCATGGCAGAGTGTGACATATTCCAAAAGAACAAGACTGAGACAGTGGCATTGTGGCAACAGTTGGGCTATTGCAACCTTTACCAATTCCAGAAAGGAAATGGACTGCTATCTCAATGGTGACTTTGCTTAGCTTCCAGCGTTGCACTATCTAGGCACCCTATAGCAACCTTTCACTATCTAGGCGCCCTATAGCGCACTACCACTCGCTTCTTGACTAGATGCTCTGACTCAGGCTCACTCCTAGGCTTAGCTCTAGTCTCTCACTTGGAATGAGAGATTGAGCCATAAGTAGGCACTAGCTGCAAGAGATTTCATTGAGGGATGGCCAATTTCTCAAGGTAAATGAGTCGTTTTTTTAGTGTTGGATCGATTATTTAAATATGTGCACTTCATGGCATTATCTCATCCCTATACTGCTATAGATGTGGCCAAGTTTTTTAGATACAGTCTTCAAATTGCATGGCATGCCTGCTTCTATAGTGTCTTCCACGGACAAGGTTTTTACTAATGCTTTCTAGGTAGAACTATTTTGTTTGCATGGGACTAGATTAAATTTAAGTACAGCATACCATCCCCAAACAAACGGACAACCTGAAGTGGTCAATAGGTGTTTGGAGGTCTATCAAAGGTGCATGACCAGGGACAGACCCAAGGTTTGGGTGCATTGGTTGCCCTTGGCAGAAGGTGGTTCAATACAACCTATCACTCAGCTACTCAGATTACTCCCTATCAGATTGTCTATGGTCAAGGCCCCCTATACTTATATTCACTACATTCCAAGCTTTTCCAGCATAACTGCAGTTGACCAGTGGGGATATAATTGCACAAGGGATGTGGAGATGGCCCAGATTAAGGAATCCTCTCATTCAAGCTATCATAGCTCAAACTCCTTCAAATTTGAGACCAAATTCTGAAGCGGAAGATTATGTTCTTTGGCTGCCTCACCCAAGTGGTAACTTCACTGCAAAGTCTTCTTGGAATCCTATAAGGGATAGGTACCCAATTCAACCTTGGCACATAATCATTTGGAGGAATAATGTGCCTAGATGGTCCTTTGTT
>BPLS01027925.1:158790-176575 GCA_019656275.1 Rhododendron kiyosumense
ATAGGAAAATTAAGTAATCATAGCAGTACTAGATATAAGCTCAGAACAGACCAGGCTTTAAAAGCTTTAGGAACCAGAGGCATTCAAGTCATAGAAGCTAAGAAACGAGATTCAGAAATGTTAGCAGGACTTGAATGGAAGGTTACAAATTTAGTACCCAAGCACCAGCTTAGACCTAGTAATAATAGCTTCTATACCAACAGTATAGGAGAAGTTAATCTTAGGTTCAGTAATTATATTTCAGCAGGAAGACATTCAGATGTAGGTAGTTCAATCCACACAGAATTTGCCAGAAATTCAGATGTAGAAACAGAACATATTTATATGGCATACGAACAACCCCAGTTTACCCTAGATAAATTAGTTAAATTTAGTGAATCTGACATAATCAGATTAAAAGAACTTTTAGAACCAGTTTATAGACCAAACTTAGATTATTATGATTACCAGATTTTAGAAGGATACTATACCCAAAAGCTTGAATATGAGCATCCAGAATTAGATGACAGTTCCAAATTTCAAAAACAGTATTTGCTACAAAACAATATATTTGTTCTAGAAGAAAAATTCATGGAATATGATCCCAGTAGAAAAAACAATCTTTCAGTAGAAGATATGTTTTGTCACTCAGATCCTAGATCTAAATATTATCAACCATCAGTTGAAAATATACAAAACCATATGGTAGAAGTCAAAATGGAAACATATGATAGTACTCCCCCAGTACTCCCAAACCAAGAATATGAGATGGGAAACATTCCAATTAGTAAATCCAGAGTAGAGCCATTAGCCCAAGAATTAGAATACAGAACTTACGGGAAAAGATTACCAGTAGATAGAAATGTATCTCTTATGGCACAAGCAGGAACAGGATTGATGCTTGACATTGCATTATTTGACCCTCAGTTTCATAAAACAGTCATAGAAAGGTGGGAACAAGCCCTAGTCAGAAAACTATTAGAAATGACCAATTGGCAATCTTCTGCAGAAATGTGGTCATATTGCGAATCATTTTTAGGAGAAACAGCAAAAGGAATTATAGAAGCTTATAAGAGAGATTTTGAATTACAGTATGCAGCTTTAATAGCCCAAGGACCAAATATATATAATTTTACTAGTTTAGTCAAAACATTGATCTTAGGAGCAGATCCTAACAGAGGAAATACAACCTACCAGAATGTAGCCATGAGACAGTTAGAACAGCTTAAGTTACATAAATGGAAATATATAGTTAGTTTTTGTAATGATTTCATAGCTCTAGCATCACAAACAGGAAGAGCGTTAGATCTAGAAATTAGTAATAAATTCTTTAGAAAACTTCCAGGACCATTAGGAGAAGAGATATGGGAAAAATGGAAAGTTACTAATGGAGATGAAAACCAACATTTAGGAATAGGCCCTAGAATTCAATTTGTTTTTGCAGTACTAAGAGACAAGTGCACCACACTTGAAATCCAGAAGGGCATAAAGAAAAATAAATTAAATTTTTGTAGCCAAGTCATATATACTCCACAACAGTATGGATATGGCAAAGAAAAGAAAAAGAAAAACAAATTTTATAAATATCAGAAAAAAGCCAGTAAATACCATAAGAAAATAGCTCGGGCAGGAAGGTATAATAATTATAGTTACCAGAAACATGGATATTATCCTAGGAAAAGATATAGGAGGAGTCAGACTTATAGACAAGCACCCAGCAAACAGCAGTTTAGACCAAAGCCTAGAAAACATTTTAGGAAAAGAGTTCAACCAACTCAGAACCGTAAATGTAAATGCTTTATATGTGATTCAGAAGATCATTTAGCAAATAGATGCCCTAATAAGGGGAAAAATCAGAAAAACACTGAAAAAGCAAATCTCATAGCAGAATTAGAAGATTTTGATAATATTGAGTTTATAGAAATAAAATTAGAAGACAGTGATACAGAATCAATATACAGTTTAATCAGTACAGAACCAGAAGAAATAAATTTCTTAGAAGAATTAGAAGATAGCGAGAACAGTAGCAGTTCAGAAGAAGAACTTCCCAGCTATACACCAGAATATACTTTTATGATTAAAAGCTCTAGTATAGAATGTATACACCAGTGGCACCATAACTTAGGTCAAGATAGTGAACCTTGCTCGGAATGCAATGGTTACCCTTTTAGGTTATTTAGAAGTATATGTAACAATTGTAAGAAAAATGTTTGTAAATTTTGTCTTAAAAAGAACCACCAGATAGATAGAGATTTAATAGACCTTAGTGGTAGCATACAACAACCAATACTAAACCAATCTTCAAAATTGGCACTCCAAGAGGCCAAGTTAGAAGCAGCCACAGTAAGGTTAGATTTAGATCGAACCAAATTCCAGTTTGAAAAACAGGTAAGTGAACTAGAAAAGAAGATAGAAATCTTATCTATAGAGATAGAAACATACAAAATTGAAAACAGTAGATTAAGAAACCAGTTACATGAAAAGAACCAACCTTTAAAAGAACCAGAACTTATAGAAGATCATTGCAACATTGTTGAATCAGTTAATAGAATAGGAGAAAACAGTCTAATTGAAATAAATTGTGAGATTTTATTACCAGCTAAAGGTACAAATCCAGGGAAAACTATAGAACTTAAAGCCATGATAGATACAGGAGCCAGTAAGAGTCACATTAGTCGTGATCTCATACCAGTAGAATATTACACCAAACCAGGATATATAGCAAGAGCTGATCTCATGAACAATACCAGTATTGTGTATAATACCTGTCTTATGAATAGTAGTATTCGATTTACCAATAGACTCCAACAGCAACACATTTATCCATTACCTATGGTATGGATAGGAGAGATCAACCACAGCTATAAGTTTATCTTAGGATTAAACTTTATAGACAGTATGAATGGCAGCATTACTTTTAGTAAACACTTTGTAACATTCCACAAGCGAAGTTTACAAGTAGAAACCCTGCATGCTAAGAAATTAGAATCAGAGTTGTCAGCTCAGCGTGGTGGAACCATAGCCGAAGCCGAAGTAGAAAACGCCGAAGTAGAAAACAAAATTGCAGAAGAAAATAGGATAGTAAAGGAAAAGATACATGAAATATTGAAAGATCCCCCAGATGCACATTTAGATTCTTATGAAGAAACCATAAATGATATTTTCGAAATAGAATGGTTAATGGAAGAAGAAGAACAGTTAATCCAGCTAGACTATGACCTAGTAAATTTCGAAGAAATAGAATATTTTTTATCAATTTTTGATCGAAAAAAGAAGAAAACAGATAAAGAACAGCTGGAAGGATTAATTAGGCTAGCAGAAGAAACCCAGATTTTAGGAGAAAATCCAATCAAACATTGGAATAAAAACAAAACACTAGCTCATCTAGAAATTATTAACCCAGATTTTAAGATCAGTACCCAAAAAATTATATATAGCCCATTAGATATAGAAGAATTTGAAAAACAAATCAAAGAATTACTAGAACTAGGAGTTATTAAAGAAAGCACCAGTCCACACAGAAGTGCAGCCTTTATGGTAAGAAACCATGCAGAAAATAAAAGAGGAAAAGCGCGAATGGTCATAAACTACAAGCGCCTTAATGATAATATTCAGTTAGATAGTTATGATATACCCAGTAAAGAACAACTTATTAATAATATTCAAAACGCAACAATCTTTAGCAAGTTTGATTGCAAATCAGGATTTTGGCAAATCATGCTAGACCAGCCCAGTAGACCTTGGACAGCATTCACATGCCCTCAAGGATGTTATGAATGGATTGTTATGCCATTTGGACTAAAAACAGCACCCAGTATTTTTCAAAGAAAAATGGATAACATATTCAAGATATATCATTCTTTTATTCTTGTTTATATCGATGATATTCTTATTTTCAGTAAAACGCAGGAAGAACATTATAAACATCTTAGAATTGCATTTCAATTATTCATAGATAATGGTTTGATTATTAGTAAAAAGAAGATGGAATTAGGTAAAGAATACATAGAATATTTAGGAGTAAGAATAGGAAAAGGAAAGATCCAGTTACAACCACACATTGCACAAAAAATTTTAGAATTCCCAGATAAGATAGAAGATAAAAAGAAGCTCCAGTCATTTTTAGGAACTTTAAATTATGCTAGACCATACATAAAAGACCTTAGCAAAATCATAGGACCATTGTATAGTAAAACAACCCCAACAGGTCAAAAATATTTCAATCAGCAAGATATAGATCTTGTCAGAAAAATCAAAGAAATTTGTAAGAATTTACCAGAATTAGACTTACCCTTAGAATCAGATTACATAGTAATAGAGGTAGACGCCAGTGAAAAAGGATGGGGAGCAATACTCCTTAGTAAACCTAATAAGTACTCAGCAAAATCCACAGAGAGGATTTGTAGATATTCCAGTGGAAAATATAGAGAAAAGGGAAATTTAGCCAGTATAGATTGTGAAATATTAGGAGTAATTAATGCCATTAATAGCTTTAAATTATGGTTGTTCAAACCTTTTACAGTCAGAACAGATTGTGAAGCTATAGTTAAATTTCATAAGCTTCTCAATGAAAAGAAAATTAGTAACCGAAGATGGCTTAATTTTGTTGACACAATAACAGGCAATGGATATATAGTAGAATTTGAACATATTAAAGGAAAAGAAAATACTTTAGCAGATTATTTATCCAGAGAAATAAATGCTAATATTTTTAATTTTTCAGATGGCATCGTCAAGCAGTACAACCAGAACAGATCAGAAGTTTTTAACCTTTGGGAGCATAACACTCAGAGTTTTCCATGAACAATCTAGATCCAAATTCAGGTACCTCATTCATAATATTAGCGAGGAACAGAAGTGTCTTTTAGATAATCTTTGGGACTCTCACAAAGACGTTCCTAGATTTTTGGCTTGTTTAAATGCTTTAAATATTTTCTTTAATCAGCAAAATGGGTCAAACCCAACAAAAAGATTTTCATTTTATTGTGTTGCAGTAGGTCGTGTCCCAGGAATTTATTCCTATTGGCCAGAAGTTTTGAAACAAATTGATGGAATCCCCTCCTCAACATGGAAAGGGTTTCATACATTTACAGAAGCAAACCAATGGGCTAATCGTGCCATTGGAAATAATTTTTATATCTCAGAATCTACCAGAAAATTAAACACTCAAGTAGCCCTTGAGACTGCAGGTTTTGAAAATAATCAGAACTTTAATCAACCATTTTCTCAACAAATAAGATTTTGTGGTCATTGCGAAACAATGACTAGAAGCTTTAGACTTTTAAATAAAAGGAATCAAGATCTAGAACAAGCCAATCAACAGTTGATCAATAATCAGAAAAGGCTTGAGGAAGAAATAACAACTCTCAAAATGAAATTGTTAAGATCAGAAAAAGAGCTCAAAAGGATTAGAGACCCTTTTACCCCACTGGTAAAAGCGAGAAGGCAGTCTTCCCCACTGGAAGATGAAGAAAATGAGTGGAGTAAGGAATTTAGGCCAAAAGAACTTTGGCAATCGAAAGCCACCACTCTTATTTCCAAATTTCCTCCAGATGTTATTCATCACATTCAACACCTAGCCAGAGAAGACAAAGTTCATTTCCAAGAGTTCTTGTTTTCAGAATTAATCAAGATCAATCAGAATGAAGGAAGCATTCCAGGACTCACCATTTCTTGGAAAACCCTTTATTTACAGGATAAAGATATCATCCCATGTCCAAAAACTAAATCTACTTGCATTCAGACACCTCTAGAAAGAATAGCCTGTACATGCCAACTCATATACAGCATTCCAAGAGCCAACATTGATATGAAGACCTTCAAACCTTTTTATCTTAATTTTAAGGATAAACAGGTGGAGATCACAGAAGTCACTCTTTTAGATTATGGATATGTTCAACAAATTATATTCCATGATCCAGAAGATACTAACAGATTTGGAAGAAAGATTGCAGCATGTGTTCTTAATTCCATGGCAGATCAAGGTACCGCAGTCGAAGCAGTTGTGGAATCAAAACTCCCGGAATGGACATCCACAGGACAACTCATCCCTGCTTACCATAACATTCATATCAACACAAATCCTGCAAATACGATTCTCAGGAGGATTTATCACTGTGAGAATGAAGAACCTTGGATTTGCGAATCAAATTCAATCAGAAAACAGATCAGGCATTCCATTGCCTTCACCATAGCTGAAGGATTTCATTATGAAAGTTTATATGATTACGGGAAAGCATCCCTAATATGTGAGGACCTATTTCAAAAAATTAGGTCTAATGATCATCTCCCAGAGTTAAAATTCCAGTTCGAAACAGGATGTAATAATTTAGTCAATTATTACATTAACCAGATAAAACATGAAAGGAAAATGAAGAGTGAAAGCGATTCATCTAATCCATCTCAAAATGAAGAGGAAGACTATGACTTTGATGACGAGGCAGTCCAGAATCTCAATAATGCTATGGAAGGATAAACATCAAGACAAAGTATCCCACTATGACAGACAGCAATACTGTAGTCACATGGGTCGATACTCTATTCGTAAAAGTAGTTTGGAAGTATTTACCGAAAGCAAAAGCAGTCAAACCACTCCAACCACTCTTCACCAGCCTCACCAGCTAGAGAAAGAATATCTCAACCACTTCAGTACAACCTCCTTTATTATCTGCAAAGAACAATAATAGAGGCTCCAATTTTTCAAAAGAAGGTTGAAAGATGTGACGATGCGGGCCAGTGATCACGCGGCATCTACTTTTCTTTTGAGAAACCGGATCTCCTTTCTTAATAGGTTACAGGTCACTCTTTCCTTAAGGGTCTATAAATAGAGTTAGTTTTTCGTTTGTAAGCACGACTCTCCTAGCATTTGAACACTTGCTATCTGTAAGCATTTGTTGCAATTGTAATTTGGTCGAGTCAATCTTCGAGTCCTTGTAATCAGCAGTTTGCAGAAATAATACAGTAAGTTTCTCTTCAGTTTTTCATTCTTCTTTAAGGGCTCCCGAAAGGGAAAACCCCTATGATCATAAATAGCATAAATATTGTATGAATTATATGTCTGTATTACCCAAAGAATTTTAATTCAGCTTTTATTATCACTCAAAGTTTAAAATCAAAATGTTAAAAGGGAAGTTACTTCAGGCCTTTGAACCATAAAGCCTTCTTGAGTTTTAAAACCCGTTTTGCCAAAAGATGGCGTTGAAGGGATTGTCCTCGGAGGTAGGTTGAGAAGGAAAACAAGAAATTTCTTTGATAAGATTTTGACACATAAAAAGAAAGTGATAACAAAAGGAAAGATTAATCAATGGGTAATAAGAGATATAAATTTATATAATATTTAAACTATTTTAAACAGTTCATCTGGATCATGTGGTGGTAAGTACCGAGTAGGATTCACAAATATTTAATCACAAGCTTTACCTTTTGCATGTATGAATAAAGAAGAACATATTTTGATTTATATTCGCAGGATAGAAGAAGAAATATTTGTTAAAAACCTTTTGATAAATAGACTTTTAAATACGACTCTATACACAAACAGGCCTCGATCTAGTAGCGTCCTTACTAGATTCATAGGAAAAGAACAGGATAGTCTTAGAGAATTAGAGCAACAGTTAGCTGAAGCACAATTTCAGTATCATAGAGCAAAACCATTCCAGAATTAGGATTGAACTGTAATTTTAAGTAGTAAAGGGAAAAAGGGTAATTAGTACATAAAGGTGTATCACGTGTAAACACATAACACCTCACCAGATAATAACTTGAACCAATCACAGTTAGCATGGGTTGGAGCATGGGCTGATGTCCTGGTCTGTAGCATCACTCCCGTTTTTAATGTAAAATTTTGGAGTCTGTTTGACCTAAAAAGGTTTCAAAAACGACCCTTCGGTATCTCAAACTCCCGACCAGTGGTTCTAAAGCTTTGTACAACAACATTGCACCAAACTACAAGCTCTGCTGGTTTCCTCTATCAAACAACTAATTATTTGTTAAACGTAACGAGAGGGAGAGACGGGAATAGGAACCAGAAGGACGTAGGGTTCTTTTCTCATTGAATAATAATATTACAGCATACAACGTGAAATAGATATACAATACGCTAAACTAATTACACTATTGTCCTAAAGAATGAACTAGTTACACAATAGAATAACTAATAAACTAATTACAAATAAATTCATAATCTAACATTGTTAAAGTATTCAACTTCAAACCAATTGGCAAAGAATGGGGAGTCCGTCCAGGCTCATATACTAGTTTTGAAGGAAATAATTAACCGATGTGGAGAGATAAACAAATGATCTATAACACATGGATGACGGATCACAATGAAACAAAGTACAACTATGGTACAAACAAAGGGAAAAACCTCCGAAAATCTAGCTCTAATACCATGTTAAAGCATCCAACTTCAAATCAATTGGCAAAAAGTGGAGAGGACGCTTAGGTTCATATACTAATTTTGGAGGAGATAATTAACCGATGTGGGACAAATTCCAACATTATTATTAATATGCTAAAAAGTAAAAGGCCCCATTTTTAAAATCCCATTTAGGGCCTTTGAATCTCAGGGCCGGGCCTGATTCTCCAAAGCAGATGTAACAGATTATGTCAAGAGTGAAGGTCATCAGGGTGAGACCTTAAAGGAACTTTTGAAGTGGTTGAAATGATCAATCTGCTATATGTGACTTCCTTTTAATTGCTCTTTGACTCAAATTTAGTGTGAACTTGGTTATTCACTTCCCTTCCATCACCCAACAGTAAACTCTTTTCGGTAATTTTGCATCAACTCCCTCTCTATTACTAATCATATTGAAATCTACGTTCTTAGAGAAGAAAACACAACAAAAATGATGTCTCCATGATAATTTTCGAAACTAAAAGCGATCTTCGCTGGTGTTTGTTTGAAGTTGGCCCATATTGAAACCCAATCTATCGGGGTTATGTGTAACTAACCAGAAAACATGCTGCTAGTTTTTTTTGTACTGACCATTATCCATATTCATTCCCTTCGCGTCTATGTGATCCTAACAATTTGTTAACATAATATTCAGAAATATTATGTTACCATGTTTAGTAGGTTCTATAATTCATGTTTCTTAGTTAGGCTGATTTCTTTATAATGTATGTTTCCTATTTGGTTTAGATTTCTTAGTGACCAAGAATAATGTAGCCTATATAAAGGCATGCTAGGGTTGTGTTTGAGAATACAATCAATAATACATCTTTCGCTTTTCTTCACACAATTAAAACAAACAAGCACGGAACTGAACATGCATTCTCTTCCAAAATCTACGATTAACAAGCTGCAGGCACTAAAAGTACTAACTATTAACTAGTAAGTACATACATTAGACGCCAAGGTTATGACTCTGAGCGCTGAAGACACAGCAAAACCAGTTTGGATAGGCCGTTCTAAAAAAAATACCCAGTTCGGATAGAGCCCCATAGCATCTGCTTAGAGAGGTTACTTAAATATCAGTATATCAAAATCAACTCCCTTATAATTTATAAATTACCAGACAAAGAAATACTGGCCACTGTATGTTTAACACTTAAATGGTTACCTGAACTCCTAACCAAAATTAGCGGGCGTACCTAAACCATACAAGCAGATGACACAGAACACACACAATTTTCTTTTGGCACTTTGAATGGTCATTTTGTTTCCTTCTACCAGCCAATGTTCAGATACAGAAGTTTGTAGCTGAACACAAACCCGACTGATTTTGTAAAGCGGATTGCATACTGAAATATAAGAACACAATTCAGTATATCCAATCTATCTACTAAAGTCTGCAAAACCAACACCGAAAACCTTATACGGAGTATTTTACTTCTCCAACCAAAAATTTGGTTTCGCAATGTTTTCAGGTTACATAGAATTGAACAGGATTGAATTTTATTGTCCCCCAAAAAACAATGTAATTGCCAAGAAAAAATGAAAAGTTATCAAGGGCCAATACCATGTACCGGAAAAATAACTGCCCCCGCTTATATCAAGATTTGCAGGGTAGATTCCTGCCGTCGTTGATGGCCCGGTAAAGCTTCCATTCTTCACTGTAAAGCTGGAATGGACCATACAAACATTTACATGGATGCATGATACATCTAAGTTCTTGTGATACGGAAATAGTTTGCACAATATGAGATGAATGAAATATAAAATTACCAGAACATCAGAGGATACAGAACAATTTTTAATTTGTATTTGAAAATACAGAACATCAGAGGATACAATTGAATGTCGTAAACAAATTCGAGATATTTGCCTTATGGGAAGCAAACAAATAAATTATGACCATATTAACTGAGTACATACTCTGTAAAGCCTACAGAATATCAGTGTTTGAATTAATCTTTTATTCAGATGTCCAAGTGTGATTCTATCCGCCCAGGCGCCCGGTAGTCTATTGTAATGTTGTAAATCTACATGTTAACTTGGTAGGAAAGTATGGCGGTGTCTAGCCTGGTGAGAATATTATGTTTTCTCAACCGTCATGCTTGTATATGTAAGAAGGGAAAAAAAGGATTTGAAATCATGATATAGATGAGGTTTATAACTCTTGAATTCTATTCTGGTGAGCAATCTCACTACAATTAAAAGTACACATGTAGACAATCTCGTTTCTCACCAATTCATGCTAGTTTTTCTCATGGAACAATGTGGAAAATGGAAATTCCGTATCTCAGTATATCGCAACCTATGAAGCATGGATATTTCTAGAGGGTAGTCGTGTCAGTATCGTATCGGCATCCGCATCAAATACCGATACTCCTATATACGTATCGCAAAAGTATCCCCCAAGGACCACACTACAAAAATTATTTTCGAAGTATCGGATACTTTTTGGATAATCGAGATCTCGTATACAAACTTTTATGAAACCAAAATTGCGGCACTTCTTGCATAGTGTTAGAGTAAAATTGTTAGGAGTAGAGAAAAGTAAAGAATTTTGATAGTTTACTTACTCTATATGAATATTGAATATCCTTATCGTGTTATGTGTGGTATACAACTTTTAGATAAGAGCAAAGTACGGATTACTTTTTTATGATTTAGGCCTTTAGTGCATCACCTTCCTGACTTTTCAAAATGACTAATTTACCTGTTTCGAACTAAAGTGCTAATGTCAAATTTTCCTTCCAAATTAAAAGAAGGTGTGCTACACATACAAATTTTGAGAGTTGGAATGAAAAATAAGATTAAATGAAGTTAAGCTCTATGGAAGAAGACAACAATACCCTTGTACTTCATCTTCCCTAAACATTATGAATCAATCCCCACCATCCACCCCAGCCCCCCCCCCCATTTTCAAACCTCCATTAACCCGAGATTGTATTTCTACTTGCGCCTAATCAAACATATCGAACACAATTTTTTGTTGTAATTTTTCGTTTCTCTCTCTCTCTCTCTCTCTCTCTCTCTTTGTGCGTAGGAATAGGTTCAGGGATGGCTGTGGGATAACCCCAGATGGCAGGTGGTGGGTTGCCGATGGTGGTGGAGGGTGAAAGGTGTAGTTGTGGACTTGTGGTTGTTTGCGGTGGTGGTGAATGGAAGGTGGTTGTTTGCAGTGGTGGTGAGAGGAAGAGATTGAGATTCGAGAGGGAACTGAGCGCACTAGCTAGCAGCAGCTACGGCTTCTGTGCGCGCAGTAGGGCCACGTGTCGGCGGCGGCGGCGGGTCGGCCATGTGTTGCTCTTCCTCGTTCTCTGGGTTTTACTCAGTATTTCACTTGTAGAGGAAGAGAGAGAGTATGGGTGTATATCACACGAGAGAATGCATTGACAAAAATTTAAAAAGAAATTTGGAAACTACAATTCAAATTTTAGGAGTTAAAATTCGGGTTAGCACAAAAGCAAAAAGTCATAGGGATCCGTACTTTGTCCTTTAAATAATTCTTTCTCTTGTTCCATATTGATGGTCCAGTTCGGCTTTCAATGTGAAATTTAAATTGTCAATATCTTTTAATCTGTAATGTCTTTAAAGATTTTAAAAACTTTGTATAATAAAACTAATTGAGATCTATCATATAAGATCAATATTGCACATAAAAATTATTGTAAATTAAAAGATATTAACCATTTAAATTTTACATTGGAGACCAAACCGGGCCTTCAATTTGGAACGGAGAGAGTACTAATTGAGCAAGTAACCAAATAAACTTGACAACAACATAAGAAAACTATAACGGGCAGTTTAATTTACCACCATTCTTGTGATTATGCATAATATATTGCTAGAAAATTGTCCTAGCTGTACACGTATCATACTTTTTTAGATTTTCTCGAATCGCCATGTCTGTAACGTATTGAATCTGCATCTTATATTGGTATCCATGCCTTATAGAATCCGCATCTTATATTGGTATCCATGCCTTATAGAACGCAACATTTATTGTGACAAATGGAACAATGTAAACTGGGAGAGTTTTCTTCATCCCATTTCTTGCTACTTCGATCTCACCTAATTTGCGGACTAATGACGAGAGAAAGTTCTTTCTCTCTTCGAATGAAGCGGGTTGTAAGCTTGTAATACTTCTTCTTTTTGGGTATTCTGAACTTTTGAAACAGGGATGGCAATAAAATCAAAACTCAAAATTTAAAATTGACCATGATCAGTTCACTCCCTGTAATGATGCAAAATACACCCTTACTGAAGTACACAAGTACATAACACAATGCACATACATGCATTATACAGATACAAGCTGCCATCCATATTGCATACACATTGTACATAGATAATTAGGTTTGTGACTATTATCTGTTCCGCTAAAAGAAATACTCTGTAAGTTTATTTTTTGAATTAAAGATGATGTATTGTGAGAAAATGATATATCTATCGTAAAACGGAAATTAAGTACTCCGTATGTCAAAAATAAGAATCATAGTGGAACAGATATTCAGTTACCTTGATGGGAATTTGCAGCTACCATGACCTGAAATAAGAAACCCAAAAAAAATTAAATTAAATTAAGTTAACAAAATAAGGGGATTATAATTTTTGAGCTCACATTCAAAACGCCGAAAATCATACTGGGATTGAGATAGGTGAGAGCCGCCGTGCCGTCAAAGTTACAGCTCTCGTCAGTCAAGCCGTGTGTAAGGAAGTAATCGTTGAAGGCATACGATGCCATTGTTAGTATATCGCCGGCGTCGTAGCAGGGCCCGCCTTGCTGGATGGGCCCGCAGTCCGCGCCACCCGGCCCGCAGGCCCAGTCCAGCGCGGTCTGGAGAGCGGAGCTGTTGGCGTTGTTCATCGCCACGCACCACAGCTCCGGCATCACCGCTCCGCCATTCCCGGCGGGACTGTTGGATAGTCTGAGGGAGGCGCGTAGTTGGTGGAGGTGGGCATGGGGATGAGAGAATGCGAGTATGAAGTGGGATGTGGTGAGGAAGGTGAGAGAGAGGAGGAGGAGAGAGAAAGAGGCGGGCATAGCCATTGCCAGAGAGAGAGAGAGAGCGCCCAGAGATCAGAGCAGAGAGAGGGGGGGGTGCGAGCGAGTTGTGGAAGAGAGAGTGAAAGTATGGGACCACTCACGAGTAACGAGTAGTCGTTGACTCAAATTGTTTTCTTCTTTTGGTGCAACGGAAATGCGTTGACTTAATTTGAGTACAATGAGGACAGGTAAATCTCTTCTGGCTTTTCGTCTTGTTGGACTGCTATCGGCTGAGAAACTCGGGCTGGGCCAAACCGAGCTCCGGCCCGAATAATTTCAGGGCTTTAGGGAAGATGCTTTTGAACAAAAAGGTCCGGGTTCGGAAAAATGTACTGTATTATAAATATTCTTCGTTACCATAATTACAGGTTGTATTTGGATGATAAGTATTTGATTCTTAGGGGGAATGGAAATGTGATTCCGAAGCCGTAACATTCTTATGATTGTGAATAATGGAAATGAGATTACTGATCTCCTAATCATGAGGAATCACATTCCTGAATACAAGAGGAATCTAATTGTGGGGAGCTAAATAAAAAGTAACGTAATTATTTGTTGAACAGCAAAGTCAAATTCGGAAAATGACTTACTGCCTTTTCAAGAAGAAAGCATTTTCAACCAGATAAAAGTAAAATATTTTATCTAGTAAAAAACTTTTTTATTTTTTGCACAACCAAACACCAATTTTTTTCTTTTTTACATCCAAACAAACGAAACCTAAATCTAAAATCTATATCTACATCTATCGCAAACATGCCTTAAATATATCTCCCCTCCCCACGCTCGCTCTCTCCCTCTCAATATTCCTTCCCGTCTCCCTCTCTCTCTCTAAAACCTTTGCATCCAATGGGAGTCTTAGTCCTATTCATCAATATCAAACATGGCAGAGAGTTCCAATTAAAGACATTCCATATAAGAATTTGCATCCCTAGTGTACCTATATGGTACATTTGACATGTGAATGATACCAGAAGGGTCGGATCGGACAAAATTATCATCATTAGTGTCGATATTATTCATACAGAAAGTTATACTGATCAAAAAACGATAGCTCTTTCTAAATAGTAAATCGCAAGCTCCAAAAGCTGAGCTCCTTTTTGGTTGGCGCTTTCATGACCAAAACTCACATTTGCATGTATTCTTTTTTTATCGAGTTGTACGTTTATTTACATAATTTCTAGAGTGTCTGTATTAGGTTGTGGAAAGAAATCTCATGGGTGCATTTATTTTTTGAGTGTGGTAGTGTTAGTTAAGTGAAATGGATGTGCTCTTAAAGAAGAGGATGTGGTAGTGTTAGTCAAGTAAATCTGTTTTGCGCACGGGTGTGTTCTTGACAATTTGGAAAAAGAGGATTTGGCTCAAGCAAAATGGGATGTTATGTCTACACGAAAATATATGTGCTCCATAAATACCGACCCATTAGGTTATAAAACGTGATGAGCGTCGAATCGAAATAAAGTGGAAAACCAATATTTCTCATCTCTCAACACTTTTGACTACTAGGGTTTGGGTATCTCGAAGACTATTGAAGTTTGTGGTAAAGGATTATCTTCAAGAGAGGTTTTTCAACTACAACATATATATTTAATTAATCTATGTGCATGCAAAATCCTTTTGTGGACTTCGGAAGGTGTTTAGTTTGGAAGGCTTAAGGATTCAAGATTTGACGATCATAAAAGGGTACGATACACGTGGATTCGGCAAGTAGATCTTAGGATTCATGATGAGGATACACGAACACTAAGTAAGACTTCTTGTAATCGTACAATATTTTTACTGCATGATTCCTTCCCATTACCCATATTGGGGTTTTCCACGTGAACCTTGTGTCTCGTTTCATTGTTCTTCGATTGGATGCTTTCCATTGTGCGATTGGCACATAGTTATTGATTGTGGTTTAATTATTGATTGGATGCTTTCCATTGTGCGATTGGCACATAGTTATTGATTGTGGTTTAATTATTGAAGAGATCGATACATAGCAAATTTATAAATATTCTAGGCAAAGAATAATTATTGAAGCAAATTTTTAAATACATGCACCGTTTAACCTCAAGTATTGATCCCAAAGCTTAAACCATCGCAGCAGACATCACGTTTGGGATCGGAGTTGCTACCACCTTCAAAACTTAACCCATATCACATACGGGGCAAACCATCTCCACTGGGATCTTTGTGTGTACTAGGGCAGATTCACTGGAATTATGTCATTCAGACCACGCCAAAGGAAGCCTTACAATGCCACACTCATTTCCATCCATTTGTCATCATTTTCCCCACTCGTCTGTCCTCGCCTCTCCAATCATTTGTCATCATCTTCTGAAATGCGGTTGAATTGGCTAGGGATGCCGTGGGGGATGTGTTTGTGGTGGAAGGAGATGCCCAAGATATTGTCCAGATGCTTCAAGGATCAAAGAGCGCTAGTTCGAGCTTGGCGATCGTCATTACAGATACTATTAATTTAGCTTGTCATTTTCATTCTATTTCCTTTTCTTTTGCCCGACGGGAATGTAATAGGGTGACTCATGAGATAGCCAAATATGTCCTATTGTTGGAGCTCCCTACAACCTGGGATGAGATTTTTTCGGACTGGGTTTGTAGAGAGGCTTCCATGGATATTTCTCATTTGCAGTGATAAATAATATGGCAACCGATTGATAGAAAGCAAAAAAAAAAACGGTCAAGTATTGATCGATTAAATTATAATTCTCTTTACATAGCTAAATAAAACATTCTTTATTAAAGTATTGATCGGTTTAGAGACATACCGTTTTCGATTAATACTTGTGCTCCAAGATGAATAATTACAAAATGAATTCGAACCAGTACATAAAATCGGTGGAGAAGGTATCCGAGTAAAATCTTAATTTTTTTTTGTATTTTTGCCAAATAATTAATGGATTGTTAACGACATTAGTTATGGATTAAGTTGAAATTAATTGGATAGTTGAAAATTTCAAATTATTTTTAACGCAATTTAAAACATAACTAAAGCAATTTAAAGAATAATTTGAGGACAACAGAAGACAGATAATTGACCACAAAGATATCGTCACCCATTCAGAAGTTTGTCGATGGAAAAAATAATAATTTCTCATTAAAATTCAACATTTTCCAGTAAGAAATCCTCTCAAAAAATAATTGAAAAAATAAATAGGTGTTTGTGAAAAATTATTTTGACAGATTTTTAGATTCTAATTTCTAAAAATTACTGGAGTAGTTTATATTGTTTGTCAAAAATTCTAGTACCGTGCTGGCTTGGCTTGTTTAGATTGTGCCAACCATGCCGTGCTGGCCTATTTACTTAAATCGTGTCGTGCCGTTTTCAATTGTGTCGTGCGTGCCATGCTGGGCCCATTTACTTAAATCCTGTCGCGCAGTGCCATGCCGTTTTTCAATCGTGTCATGTCATGTCATACCGGCCCGTTTACTTGATCGTGTCGTACCGTGCCGGCGAGTTTACGATTTATTTGGTCGTGTCATGTTGTATTTAATTGTGTCGTGTCATGCCTGTTTAGAGGTGTCGTGTCCTCTAATTGAAAAAAAGAAGAAGAAGAAAAAAAAGCAACATGAGTCATATGACCCATAGGACGTTAAATTTTTGCGTGACCCATTTCAACACTTTTTTTTTATAATGTCAAATTTAAAAATTCTTATCTGTTTTTCCGTGCCATGCCCAGTTAGAACTGTGTCGTGCTGTGCGCAACTAGAATAGTGCCGTGTTGTGCCTGTCCCAATTCTGTGCCTTACCCGGCTAAGACTGTGTCATGTCATGCCCATCTCATCTCACTTCCGTATTGTACCAAGCCAATTTCCGTGTCATGCCCGTCCACGTGCCCACTTCGACCGTGCCATGCCAGGACCACGATCATGGCTGTCCCGTGCCAGCCGGGCCCACTTGACACCTCTGCCAGTCATGGCAAAGATGCCCTAAATATTGCCCTCCCCCCTCTCTCTCTCTCTCTCGTCTCTCAATAATCAATATTCCTTCCCGCTTCTCTCTGTCTATAAAACCTTTGCATCCAAAGCCAAAGGGAGTCTTGAATCCAATTCATCAATAACAAACATGGCGAACAAGAGTTGCAAAGATCTTCCAGACGAGTGCTGGGAACTCATATTCAATCGATTACGTCTACGCCACCCCTCTCATCTCGAATCCCTCTCCCTCTCCTGCAAGCGATTCCTTTCCATCACCAACACCCCTCCGAACCCACTTCGAAATCCCCCATCCAACGCTCATCGGCCCCCTCTCCAAACTCTTCTACCGGTTCCCACGCCTCAACTCTCTCGATTTCAAAAACTTCAGTTGCGATGATCTCCACCGCATCATGGTCGACGTCGCAACAAATTCCAATTTAGACCTC
>BPLS01027926.1:394-35226 GCA_019656275.1 Rhododendron kiyosumense
CACCAAAATCAGGAGCGGAGGCGATTGGTGGGTGGGAGTGGCACATGTCACCCTAGGTCCAAATTAAAATAATAGAAAAAACATATGTAGGTCGACGTAAAAATTAAACTCTCTCTCAGTTGTGAAAAATTCTTCTCCTTCTTGGATCAATTCAGTAGAAAAATCGTTATTTTCAAAAATCTCTTTGGAATTTGGTTTAGAATCTCTCTCGGATGATTTTCGGGATTGGAAAGAACATCGAGTTCCATGTGATGATAACTGAATCAATGAAAAGATTGAGAGATCAAATGAGTACAAATATGAAAGAATCAAAGAATACTCTTCACAAAGAGAATTTAGCGAATTAATGTATTGCACACTACCTGGTACCTCGAGTTATGATCATGGCCGTCGAGTATGTGAACCTTGCTGCCTTCAACAACGTACGGAATTCTCATAACGATCAGACTATATCTCACCGTATGATACTAAGATGGTCGGACTATTCCATGGAGTATATTATTTCTAATATTTTTCCTTGAAAAGACCTCATGATACTCTTTAACTGGCTCTTGCTCTAGCCTTTATGCTGTAAATTTAGCAACAATAAGATTCTTGAAAAGAAGTAATTTATTGATGGATATAATGATATATATTAGCCACACAATTAGAAGCATAGCAATACCATCTCATGAAAACTAAACTTAGATGTCTGAAGACAACGTAAATGAAGTTAAAAACTAGTGAGGAAGGCGGACTGAATCCGGTAATTAACCTCACATCACAACATTCTCCAGCTTCTTCTCTTCCTTGCTATCTACTGTCTATTCCACTTCAAACTCCGCTTCTTTTGTGTGTTCCTTCAGCTTCCTCTTCACTCCTCGTTTTCCCACATGTAGTCTATAGGCTCAACTAAACTTTCCTCATACGCCATTGCCACCATAGAGAAATTGCAACTGGATGGACTTGAAACAGCCCTACAGAAATCACCACTAGAATTGTACACGTTAACACGGCCACCATCATACCCAATGTGTTGTCTCACTAGAACTTCACCGTCTTTTGTACAACATAACAGCTCCAACAAACTATAACCCATAAAGGTCAAACTCAATATGACAAACCTAACATTTCATGATTCTTGCACACCGTATGATTTCATCACCCATACTTCAGCATTGCCTTTGATATGAGTTGGATTGTCGTGACGAATCATACAGAAGCAATTATCCAGAACCGCCAACCCAAGCAAACTATCTCTATCCTCATCTTTAAGCGACTTTTGGCATTGGTACTGTCTTGAATTCATCCACCCGCTGATCAAAGGAAATGATACAATGGGTCAAAACAAAGTTAGTATTACGGGCAAACCAATGAAGTTGTCCATTCAGATTTGGCCTTGAACGGATTGCACTAGTTTTATAAACGACTTAGGGCTCGTTTTTGTTTTACAATGTTATATGGAACTTTTATAACCTAGTTCGCACCATCTGCTATAGTTTTAACGCCTGAGTTTCATTTAGCAAAACAACATCGTTTTGCAGGGGCTACAAACCAGTAGTGAGCTCCATCACTACAGGCTCCCCGAGTCCATAAAAATCGACTTAGAGTAGAGCATCTCTAGCTCTTACACAATTATTGACTTCATATTATGCAACAGCAATGGTAAGCTAGCTAAGTTCCACCAGTAATGTACTTTTGTTGTTTAGATTGCCGGTATCATGCTATCAATTATGCCCCCAGAAAGACTAATATCACAGTGTGTCAAACTTATTCGCTTTTGCAGTTTGTAATCAATAACGAGCCATGTACGCCACCCTTTACATAATCTAATGCTTAAAGAACTAAAAGAAGTGGGTTGAAAAGCAACTTTTGAATCATGTAAAATATGAAAATCGGTACCTACTTAAATCGCGTAATGAAAAATACTAACAGAAGCCGAGCAAAAAAAAAAATATTACTAACAGAAAATTTTATTTTGAGAACCAGAACAATCTATTAAGAGGGTCTTATGATAAATCTTAGTATTTTCTATATCCGTATCACTTAGACTTAAATGAGATTGGTTTCTTCTTCTTGTTTCCCTTCACTCACATTGTATAATTGGATGCAGATTCTGAGGCAATGTTGCGTGATACTATATGCATGTGTCGTGGGGGAGTACATGATCGAAGACAAGCTTTTCTGATGAAATCTAAACTGAATCTGAATTGGTTTTCCACCCTATAAACGAATCTTTTGGGATGAGTACTTCGGAAGCATACTTCGTAGACTAATCAACGACAAATCAAATCAGAAAACAGGCAGACGAGAGCTTCAAGTTCAACTTTGAAGTGCTGTCCAGCAACACAATGATCAGACTGAAGGAGAAAGATATATAGACACACATTTAAACAGGCCGGACACATACTCACTTCGGATTGTTGATTCATGCGAGGTAAATAAGTCATTGTGCTTGTATCACATGAAATTTGGTTCTGTCTTGTTCATTCTTACCTAGTATGAACTCTAGAGTCCAGAGTGTGATTTGACTACTGCTACGGGTGAATTTGCCATGTTATTTGTTGTGCGTGGAAGCTGCAGGGTTTAAAGAACATCTATTGACCTGATGCGTATTGAATTCTTTGCGAAAAGCGATATTGACTTCAAATTTGAAGATCTCACATTTATATGACAGCTTATGTGATAATTTGACATCTCTAAAGTCGGCATCACACAGTTTTTTATTGAATTCAACACTGCTATAGTTGTTTTTGACAGTTGCTATCAAATTTGAAAGCCATTTCCTCCCGTCAAATTGTTTGAAAGTCAAGATTGGAGATATCTGCGGCGCCAATTCTCTTACCTTTGGAAGCTCTGCAGAAGATTCGACTCCACATTGATGATGCTCTTGTACTAAAACAAGAAAAGAATTCCAGAAGAAAAAGGGATTTATACTTTTAACTCTTCTACTGTAACTAAAACCTCAATTATGTCTCCATGTATGGATCTCTTTAATTTGTACGGTTCACTCTGTTGTGTGTGCCCCTATAAAATCAACAACATATACATAGAGAAACTTGAATTGCTCAATTCATTCAAACTTATTAACCAACAAATAAACATATCTCAGAAGAAACGAAAATGGAATGGAAAAAACCAATTTAGCTGTCTAAAACAATCCAAGTTATGGCAGAGAGAGAGAGAGAGACAGAGAGAGATTAACAACACGAGCTTTCTCCCCTAACCAGCAATTACATATCCCTCTTTATGTATTCCGTGGTCCAGTAACCATCCTTGCCCTTTTTCATTCTCCGCGAGTAATTACAGCGAAACACATATGACGCTTCCCCTTTCTGCTCTTCCTCTTCCCAATCATAGTCGGTAGGGATAATCAAACTTTCCTTATGCATAATTAATGCATAACAATTGGGATCCTCTGGAATTGAAATTCTCCTATGGGAATTGTCATTCGGATTGAATGCCCATATTTGCCAACCCTGTTCCTTCCATGTCCAAACTCGAGTTAGGATTTCGCCATTCTTTGTATAACCTATTAGCTCCAACGACTCATTATAAGGACTAGAGGTCAAAGAATTTGAAACCACGCCCATAATAGTCCAAGATTCTTGCACACCGTAATCTTTCATCACTAATAGCTCAACATTGTTTTCACTATTGCCTGAACGAAAAATACAAAGGCATCCATCCAAAGTTCCCAATCCGCAAATGATATCTCCATCCTCACCTCTAGGAACCGGCATCGGTACCTCCTCGAATTCATCCATTCGTGCATCAAAGTAAATAATTTGGTGGGGTGAAAGGAAATAATTACCTGAGTCATTGATCTTACAGGCATACCAATGAAGATTTTCATTGACTATAGGCCCCGATTCCACTGTAGGTACCCTATACGGGAAGTGAATCACTGCCCAACTTTTACTTTTGGGACTACCAACCACTACAAATTCACCTCCGTAACTTGGAGTCTGGTGAGCAAAGGCAATAACAGGCTTGTACTCATCACTGGTGGAGTCATAGCAAAGCCCAGAACGAACTCGGTAGCTGCTGTCACGCAATCGGTCAAATGCTAGCACTTTCTTGAAGAACCTATAGTCAGTGGATTCCACAAGAACAAATCCTCGTCGGTATGCATAAGCAACAACCCGTTGCACGATCCCATGACGTACCCATGCATGTTGTCAGGAACACGAACGCTTTTCATGTGAATGTGAAGTACTTCCTGTTGGTGTTGGTCAATGGAGTGAGGTGAAAAGTAATATGCTCCCGAGTCGGACAGGATGAGGACCGTCTGGGAGCCGGTTTTTGCGACGGATATGTCGGATATCAAAGAACCATTGCTAGGGTTTTTTTTTTTTGGAACGAAGCTAAAATTTATGGATAAGAAAAAATCTTACAAAGCAAAGCTGCAAGAAACTATTGCTAGGGTAACCTTTACCATTTCTAGGTTTTTTTTTTTTGACCGGGAAAAAAATGCAACTTATATTGATAATATCATATACAAATCGTGCGGCCGAAAAACAACAGATACAACAAAACAATAACATAACATATACAATAAAACAAAAACCAAAAAACAACAAGAACAAAAAATGAAAGGAGAAGCCGCTCAACTCCGATGTCGGATCCAACTCTCCACATGTAGAGGTGGGTGAAGGATCACACTTGATAATTAATTGTTGAACTAATGTTTAAAGGTAAAATTATCAGGTGTTCCTAGACATGACCACGTGGTGTACTGAAGGGCTCCTAAGTTGGCGGAGCAAGAATTTTGGCCCGAGGGCCTGCGGCTGACATAAAAGAAGTATTTTCATGTAAAAATGTACTCAATATATGATATAGCTTTGTGATACGTTAATATATCAGATATAATATTTTTTTGCATTATTGTCGACAATTGCAATGCACATGAGCAATTATTTTCCATCTATGAAAGATTTTGAGAAAGTTTTACCTAACAATGTAAAATACCTTTAACTTTTGGCTAGATCAAATCAAAATAATTCATAATTTTAATAATTCAAATCAAGTACAACTATTGTTTACTAAAGCTCGCTGAAAACATCAACCAGGTCGAAAAATCACGTTGATCAGATACCGTTTGATATGATTTTAAAATTGCTTATGCCCAAAATCCTTCGGATTCAAAATTCAACTGATCACTGCTATGGGTTTCCTCCCTCTTAATGTCCTAGAAACCTGTCAAGCCCTGTCAACTCTTTTGGGCGAGTTGATACATACTATTGCTCTATTTTTTCCCGCACTTGCACGCTAGCGGATGGTGTGTTAGTCCTCTAAAATTAGTCGAGGTGCGCCTAAGCTGATCCCGAGACCTGAGTTATCGAAAAATTGTTGACACTACCATAGCACTGTTGGGAAATTAGAGCCTTGTGCTCAACTTACAACGAACAAAAAACACTCAGGATCTTGGGATACTATCGTTACAGAAAACAAACTAGAGAAAAAGGAAGAGAAAGAACAGAAAAATAGAACACACAGATACACGAGGTTCGGTAACTTGCCTACGTCCCCGGGAGCCATACCACTCCACTATAAACGAAAGAAAACGAAAGATTATAAGTCTTCTCCTTCCTCTCTGGGAAAGGTTTTCTCTTACACTTTTTCTCACTAGAAACCCTCTCTAGAATTTTTTTTTTTCTCTCTCACTCTCTTTGTGCTCTCACTCAAAAAATAATGAATACAACAACTAATATTTATAGGCAAACCCTAAGTGATAACTGGACCCCTCTAACCAACTTGGGTTGCGGCCCACGGCCATCTCGGCCACGAGCCTGCCTGTTGCGCGCTACCTACGTACTGCGAGCCTGACTGCGTGCCTACTTGTCGCGGAACTCTCCGCACTTATCACAGACCACCTACTGCGGGACCCTCTGAGCGGGTCACGGATCTCTATTGCTGAAAGTTGTTTGCATACCCAACAAAAACACTAGCATGAGTGATAATTGCAACACTATTTGGAGGGTTTAGCATTTTTGTTAAACAGAACATGTTTTCTTAGTAAATGTTGCTCCTGTTTTTCATGTGCATTAGAGACAAAACCAAAACACAACCAACAAAAATTGGATGTGGAAATGTGACATTCCTCAATCAATTTTCTTGGAACTGCAAATTCCTCAATCATTTGGAAGAAAATTAGCCTGCCAGAGTACGGCACTTTCCGCAGCTCTAATATTGACTTCAAATTTGGAAATCTCGCATTGATATGACAGCTTATGTGATAATTTGACATCTCTAAAGTCAGCATCACATAGTTTTTTTATTGAATTCAACACTGCTATGGTTATTTTTGACAGTTGCTATCAAATTTGAAAGCGATTTCCTCCCGTCAAATTGTTTGAAAGTCAAGATTGGAGATATATGCGGCGCCAATTCTCTTACCTTTGGAAGCTCTGCAGAAGATCCGACTCCACATCGATGATGCTCTAGTTCTAAAACAAGAAAAGAATTCCAGAAGAAAAAACGATTTATACTTAAACTCTTCTACTGTAACTAAAACCTCAATTATGTCTCCATGTAATGGATCTCTAAGTGTATGGTTCACATGCCTTCACTCTGTTGTGTGCGCCCCTATAAAATCAAAGTCTTATTAACCACCAAATAAACATATCTTCGAAGAAACGAAAAAGGAATGGAAAACCCAATTTGGCTGTCTAAAACAATCCAAGTTATGGCGAAGATTAAAGGAGGGAGAGAGAGAGAGAGAAGAGTCCCCGAACCAGCAATTATATATCCCTCTTTATTCTGAATCTTCTATGTATTCCGTGGTCCAGGAACCATCCTTGGCTCCTTGCCCTTTTTCAATCTCCGCGAGTAATTACACCATAACACATATGACGCTTCCCCTTTCTGCTCTTCCTCTTCCCAATCATAGTCGGTAGGGATAATCAAACTTTCCTTATGCATAATTAATGCATAACAATTGGGATCCTCTGGAATTGAAATTCTCCTATGGGAATTGTCATTCGGATTGAATGCCCATATATGCCAACCGCGTTCCTCCCATGCCCATGTCCAAACCCGAGTTAGGATTTCACCATTCTTTGTGTAACCTAATGGCTCCAGCAACTCATCGGTCAAACAATCTGAAACCACGACCATAATCGTCCAAGATTCTTGCACACCATAATCTTTCATTACTAATAGCTCAACAGTGTTTTCATTATTGCCAGAACGAAACATACAAAGGCATCCATCCAAAGCTCCCAATCCCCAAATGATATCTCCATCCTCACCTCTAGGATCTGGCATCACTACCTCCTGGAATTCATCCATTTGTGCATTGAAGTAAATAATTTGGTGGGGCGAAAGAAAATAATTACCTGAATCAATCTTACAGGCATACCAGTGTAGATTTTCTTTGACAATAGGCCCCGAATTCACTGTACGTACCCTATACGGGAAGTGAATCACTGCCCAACTTTTACTTCTGAGACTACCAACCACTACAAATTCACCTCCGTAACTTGGAGTCTTGTGAGCGAAGGCAATAACTGCCTTGTACTCATTAATGGTGGAGTCATAGCAAAGCCCAGAACGAACTCGGTAGCTGTCGTCACGCAATCGATCAAATGCTAGCACTTTCTTGAAGAACCTAGTCAGTGACTCAGTGGATTCCACAAGAACAAATCCTCGTCGATATGCGTAAGCAACAACCCGTTGCACGATCCCATGACGTACCCATGCATGTTGTCAGGAACACGAACGCTTTTCATGTGAATGTGAACTACTTCCTGTTGGTGTTGGTCAATGGAGTGAGGTGAAAAGGAATATGCTCCCGAGTCGGACAGGACGAGAACCGTCGCTGAGCCGGTTTTTGCGATGGATATATCCGATATCAAAGAACGCCATTGCTTGGAAACGCTTGTGAATCGAGTAAGAGAATTGAGGGATAACCTTGATAGTATTTCAACAATGATTTCTTCTGGAACAATAATATTAGGAAAACTTGATTCTGCTTTTGATGCGCAGTTGTTCTTTTCCTTCCTTCTTCTCCTTCGTCGTGACCTGTTTGTCTTCCTTCCCATTCTCCCTTGGAAGTTGTTTATGGGGCTGGCTAGGGTTTTTTCTTTTCTGTTATTTAAGGAGGAGGAAGGTGGGCTTTCGTGCCTTGCTAACTTTTGGGCTTGAAGGTTATATATACCATAACTATTGCTAGGGATTTTTTTTTTTTTTTTTTTTCTAATAGCGAAGCCAAAATTTTATTGATAAGAAAAAAGATTAAAAAGCAAAGTTCAAATTGGCAAGAAACTATTGCTAGGGTTACCTTTCCATTTCTAGTTTTTTTTTTTTTTGACCGGGAAAAAAATGCAACTTATATTGATAATATCATATACAAATCGCGCAGCCGAAAAACAACAAATACAACAAAACAATAACATATACAATAAAATAAAATGACAACAAGAACAAAAGACAAAAGGAGAAGCTGCTCAACTCCAATGTCAGACCCAACTCTCCACTCGTGAAGGTGGGTGGAGGATCGCACTTGATTAATTGTGGAACTAATGTTTAAAGGTATAATTATCAGGTTTTCCTAGAGATCACCACGTGGTGTATTCAAGGGCTCCTCAGTTGGCAGAGCCAGAATTTTGGTCTAAGAAGGGCCGACATAAAAGAAGTATTTTCATGCAAAAATGTACTCAAGATATGATATAGCTTTGTGGTATATTAATATATCAGATATAATATCTTTTGCATTATTGTCGACAATTGCAATGCACATGAGCTATTATTTTCCGTCTATGAAAGAATTTGAGAAACTTTTACCTAACAATGTAAAATACCTTTAATTTTTGGCTGGATCAAATCAAAATAATTCATAATTTTAGCAATTGCTACACTAATTACATCAATAATAACCATATTACATGTAATATTACCTAGTAAAATATTTTAAATGTCGGGAGGGGTCGGGGCCACCCTGGGCCCCTATATACCTCCGCTAGAGGGTTCAGTAGCCACCCGCAAATCGCAATCAAATAATTGTGTGGTGGTTAGGAATCTTTGAGTGCATATATATATATATATATAAACCTTGGAGTATCTATCTAGTGGGTCAAGTTTGATCTCAAACAAAAAAAAAAAAAAATTGTTTTCTTTCTTACTCCACTTTATAACTGTTCTGTAGGAAAACTTAGGAATATAGAAGTCAGAATGATTCAATGGGTCAAGTTTGTTTTCAGAATAATTATTGTTTTCTTTCCATTTGGTGGGTCAAGTGGAGAGAGATAGAGAGAAAGATTTATTAAAAACTGTGTGAGAGTTAAAAGTTACTCTCAAAAAGTTAAACAAAATGGAGTGATTCAATGTATTTAATTTGGTCCCCGATCAAAAAAAAAAAAGTATTTTGGTCACTAGGATATTTGTGTCGTACTATCTTGAAACTGCACAGATAGTTTACTCGTCAAGATATACAAAATACACGATGCGGATCATCGTAAAGGTCGCATTCCGCATGCAATATTGTTTTCCCTCTCAACACTTCCTCATCACAGTTGTAGCCCCGTAGGCGTAACCAAACTTTGTTCATACATGATTGCATACGAACCAAAGCAAAATCGGGGTCATATCTGGAGGTTTATTATCATTAGGTTCATAGTCATCAGGATCATATGTTTTCATCAAATCGCAACGACCACTTAAAAGACAATTAACTTTGACTATTAGCGCTTCACCATATTATTTGTGCAGCCCAACGGCACCGAAATCCTTAACTAAGTCCTCTGGAAAATCCGTATAATTAATTACCTTATCTCAAATTTGATCATATGATGAGCATACAAATCCAAGATTTTTCCATACCATATTGTTTCATTGACTAATACATCAATATTGCTTCTTCTTTGGTTTCTGTAGGAAAGGTCAATATGCGCGACCGTTGACTGTTTGACTATCCAATGAGCATGTGACACGTGTACTCGTCCTTGCGGGGTTGACGATTTGACCAACGAACCCTAGCTCGCCACGTGACGCCTCAGTCGCGCGACACGTGGTCCTTCGCGCGTGGGAGCCTTGCGCTACCCATAGGTTTGCAGCGGCTATGTAAAGGTCGTGAGCCCAAATCCCTCCCTTAACGAGAGAACTACATTTATCCAGGTGGACGCTTGGCGCGATTAATGCGGTTTAACCAAGGCACCTGAGAAATTGCCCAGACTCTTATGTCTGCTCCGGCCTTTAGGCAGGACCCGAGGGGCCCCTTGAGGCTTGGCAAGCGGTACTGGCGCGACCGAGTAGGTCACGACCTTGCCCTACGGGAAAGAAGGGGATCTAGTGGTTTGGTGGCTGTAAAAGAAGAAAAGGATCTCCGCGAATAAGAGGATACGCTCACCGTCATACTCGCGGTCATCGCGAGGGTAGCGACACCTCGGCGGTCAGGGGGTACAGAAGGGACACGTGTCAATTTATCAGCGCGCCACTTGGTGCCCGAGCATTAGCTCGTGTGGTCTATAAATATGAACGTTTCTTCATTGAACCTCAGAGAGAGATAGAGCACATCTGTGAACAGTTCCTAGAGAGAGAAAGTTGGTGAGCACTGATTTTAAAGGAGGTCTTATCCTCTTTCAGGGGCTCTATTGTTTTTCTCCTTTGGGATCTCTGGGTTTGGGTCTCCACTGCCTACCCTCTCTGTTCACCCCTGCTCTTCTTCTTCACCCTTCTAGATCACTCCTTTCATCCCTTTCCATAGCTATTACAACCTCTCCGGCACATCTATTCTCTTAAGGGTATTTGTCCACTCAGAAATCGGACCGATCCTACATTGGCGACTCCGCTGGGGAGGTTGCTTAGTTTATGGTTAGCTTAAGAAGTGGTCTAGAAACTCCAGTTGTTCAACAACCCCCAAATCGCACAGCAGCGACCATGGCGGAAAATCTGCCCAATACGGGGCCGATCTTGGGAGAGGGCGACGGATCCTCCACCCAAGGGGGAGACGCCACCATGGAAGTCCTTCAAGCTGTTCGAGATGGCCAAAATCAGATGATTGCTGCTATGACTGCTCTCACGGAGGTCATCACCGCAGCTCTTCCGAGAGCACCGGTGATACCACCAGCAGTCCCACCAATAGCACCCCAACAACCCGCTGCAGGGGAAATCCCAGATCCAGCAGCAGCAGCTGCAAACCCAACAAACCCTGTTCAAAATCCCCAAATCGGTGGACCAGCCCCTGTTACGGGTACCGGTTCAATCCATCAACAGCCTCTCCAAGCCGAGAACAACGGCCAGTCTCAAAATCAGTTCCTCACTGTAGCTGATGTTCAAGCCCTCTTACTCAAAGAAAAAACCAAAGCCACTCTTCCCTCCCTACCCAACCCCGATATACAACCCCCATATCCCATAACCATTCTCTCTCTACCTTATCCAGAAGGATATACCCCCCCCCCCCCCCAAGTTCATCAAGTTCGACGGAAAAGAGGGCAGCGCCCAAGAGCATGTGGTTCGATTTATCGAAACACTTGGGGCCCACTCCGGCGACCATAACCTTCGCCTTCGCAAGTTCTCAAAGTCCCTTACCTCGCGAGCGTACAGTTGGTATGTGAATCTTAAGCCTTATTCGATCGAAACTTGGGAAGAAATGGTAAACAAGTTTTACACTAAGTTCTTCCAAGTCCGCGAGAAGGTCACTACCTTGTCCCTCATAAAGGAAACCCAGCGAAACGGTGAAGATATCATTGACTACATCAAGCGCTTTCAGGACAAAGCTGTGGACTGCCACGAGCCAGTGGGCGAGTCACACTTGGTCGAAATATGCATTGACGGAATCCTGCGCGACTATCGCATGTTTCTGGTGAACATCAAGATCCCAACCTTCTCAGCTCTCCTTGAGGCGGCTTACAACCTCCGTTATACTGTGAAGCCACCTCTCAAGGATAACTGGAAGTCCAACCGCTCTCTCACAGTCGATACTACCTCTTCTGCGCCCCAGTCGCACGAGAGGCATGGGGGTTAGTAGCGACGGCGGTGGTCACAAGAAGCGAAGGGATAAAAAGCCAGCTGAGGTCCCAGAATATCCTTGCAGTATGGAAGAAGTGAAGGCGTTGGTGGAACAATGGGTCACTGACGGTGTACTCAGGCCGCCTGAAGTTGAACGTGAACCATCGCGGCAGGATCGCGAGAGTCCGAGGTACTGCGTGTACCACAGGCACATGAAACACCCAACAAGCGATTGTTGGACCCTAAGGAGGATCTTCAAGAGAAAGCAAGAAGCCAATCAGCTCAGGGTTGGAACCGGCCGCCCTAACAACCTGCGCGACCATCCTTATCCTGAGCATGAGCGCGCTGTCCATATGGCTGCCTGTTACAACTTCTTTGCTGAAGAAGATGAGTACACGGACGAGGAGGTCTGTATGACTTCCTATTATGATCACTTGGATGAAATTGCTTCTCATGAGCAGCCAAGGGTCATCCCTGACCCTGACGCTGCTGTTAAGGTGTTGCAAGAAAGTACTAAGTTCAAGGCGTTCTACGACGCGTTAGGCTTCACGGCCGCGGCTAGAACGGATATCACCAAGTCCATCGTGAGCATCGCGGAGGCGCACCAGCAGGCGTGCATGGCTGCGGATGGCTCAGTACTGCGAACCATCCGAGAAGGGGCCAGCTCTATCACCTTCTCTGATGCTGACCGTCGCGTCACATTCTCCCACAATAGGCCTCTCTATGTGACAGCCCACGTCAAGGGGGTCGAGTTGAAACGGGCCTTCTTGGACGGAGGGGCATCCATTAACATCATGCCACTTGCCACCTTCAAAAAGCTTGGAATACCAGAAAACCGAATCATAAAGTCCTCTGTCGCGATCACGGGATTCGGAGGAGATAAGAAAGGGTCTTTGGGGTATGTAGTGGTAGACCTCGCGGTAGGTGCCATTCGCGCCGCGACGAAGTTCCATATCATCGACGCGCAGACAAACTACCATATTATCCTAGGGAGAAGCTGGATGCACAAGTATGCCGTAGTCCCGTCGAGTTACCATCAGTGCATGAAAGGAATATGGGCAGGAAAGAAAGTCACGGTGGCCGCGTCGGAAAGGCCTTTTGACACAGACGAGGCTCACCTGCCCGATGCAGTCTACTTCTCCGAGATGGAAGAAGAAGTGGAGGTGGTGTCCGCTAAGCCCATAGGCATCAAGGTCCCAAGGTGGGAGAATATCAGGAACAGGGAAGAGGGGGTCGCGAGCAAGCGACCCGCCGCGAGGGTGGCACCAACAGTTCCAAGGAAGGTTACTAAGATCCAGGAAGGTGGCAAGACGGTGTACTGCTTATGATGGTGCGCGGGGGTAACGGTCCCTTGCGGGGTCGCCAGCCCCCACACTGTTATAGCAGCAGAAGTCGAGCCAGACTTGGTGGATAAGCCGGAGCCAGCATCGGAATGCATGCAGGATGGTCGTAGGCCACAGCAAGAGGCCTTGGAAGAGATAAACTTGAGAGAAGGCGAAGGATCCCCGCGGCCTGTGTTTATAAGCAAGGCGCTGGGAAGTGAAACTCGAAGAAAATTGATAGAACTATTGCGGAGGTACGCGGATGTCTTCGCGTGGCATTATGAAGAGATGCCCGGGCTGGACGAAGGCCTAGTTTCGCACCACTTGGATGTGTTTCCAAACTCCAAGGCTGTGAAGCAAGGACAACGGAAGTACAACCCCGAGCTAGAGGAGAAGATAAAGGAAGAGGTCGAGAAGTTGAAGAAAGCTGGCTTCATACGGCCAATTCAGTATCCCTCATGGCTGGCCAACATTGTACCAGTAAAGAAGAAGAATGGGCAGATTAGGGTCTGCGTAGACTTTCTCGACCTTAACAAGGCATGCCCCAAAGATGAGTTCCCACTGCCGCACGTAGACACATTGGTCGACGCTACCTCGGGTCACCAAATGTTCTCGTTTATGGACGGCTTTAGCGGGTACAATCAGATAAAGATGGCTCCCGAGGATGCTGAGAAGACGGCCTTTCGCACTCCTCTTGGAAATTTCTACTATGTGGTGATGCCTTTCGGTCTGAAAAATGCAGGCGCCACTTACCAGCGCGTGATGACTGCAATTTTTCATGACTTAATGCACCACATAGTAGAAGACTATGTTGATGATTTGGTGGTCAAGTCAAAGGAGAGTGTTGATCATTTGAAGCACTTAGAAGAAGTGTTCGAGAGATGCAGAAAGTTTAACATGAAGATGAACCCGCTGAAATGTGCCTTTGGTGTGGCAGCAGGGAAGTTTTTGGGATTCTTGGTGAGACAAAGATAAGGTCCATCGCGGAGATGCCCGCGCCACACTCGCAACGGTCCCTCAAACGTTTCCTCGGGAAGGCCTCTTACTTGCAGCGGTTCATTCCAGCACTAGCAGAGATAACCGCGCCATTCAGCGACCTGTTGAAGGGGAAGACAGAGTTCAAGTGGAGTAGCGAGCATCAGAAAGCCTTCGACAGTGTCAAGACTGCCTTAGCATCACCTTAAACCATGATTGCACCGCAACCAGGGAAGCCTCTCATCCTATACCTGACATCGACGCCAAAATCCATCGGAGCACTCCTCGCTCAAGAAATAGAGGGAGTGGAGCGACCGGTGTACTACATAAGCCGTAAGGTTCAAGGAGCAGAGGAGAGATACACCCCAGTGGAGCGACACTGCTTGGCTCTCGTGTTCACTGCTCAGAAGTTGAGGCATTACTTCCTATCATTCCCAGTGCAGCTTGTTACCAAGAGCGATCTGGTGAGATAATTACTGTCGCGACCAGCCTTATCTGGGAGGATCGCGAGATGGCTCCTGGCCTTGGCAGAATTTGAGATCACATGCGTCACGCCGCGCGCTATCAAGTGTCAGGCCCTAGCAGATCTCCTTGCACAATTTCCAAGTGGGCAGTGCGAGCCATTGGAGGAGGCTTTGCCAGCAGATGGTTTCGAAGCTTTCGCGGCCAGTCCAAGCAAGGCGCCCTGGACGCTAAGCTTCGACGGGGCAGCAGGAGGAGCACATGGTGGCGCAGGAATTGTCCTTCAAAGTGATGAAGGAGAAAGGGAGTACTCATCCTACAAGCTCGGCTTTGCGTGCTCCAACAACGAAGCAGAATATGAGGCCCTTATCCTTGGTCTCTTAGCAGCAAGTTTCAGAGGAATTTCGTGCTTGAAAATCGTGGGGGATTCGAAACTTATCATCCTCCAAACATTCGGGAGTTCACGCGTAAGGAACCCACCCTCGCGCCTTATAGGGCGACAGTTCAAAGGTTGATGGGAAGATTCGAAGCAGTGGACATAATCCACAAGCCAAGGTCAGACAACAGATTCCCGGATGCTCTCGCGACGCTGGGGGCAAAGACAGAATTTGATGAAGACAAAGTGACGATCGAAATCATTAAAAGGACAGAGCCATCAATCATAGACGAGCTCGGGGCACGCCGCGAGGAAGACTGGCGCGACCCCATCCTGAAGCAGTTGGTCTCTAGAAAAGGGAACTTGCCCATCGCGGAGGTGGCCCAGTTCACTGTCCTCCGCGGTGAGCTGTACTATCGCGGACCTCAGGGGTGGCTAGCAAGATGTGTGGGCCTCGGTGAAGCGAAGACCAAGTTGCGTCAGATCCATGACAAAACTTGTGGCGAAAACGAGATCTCCTTGTACCGCAGAGTTCAGAGACAGGGCTATTACTGGCCCAGCATGAAAGAAGATGCCGCGAAGGTCCTCCGCGCTTGCCAAAAGTGCATGCTATATGCGGTGGAAGCAGAGTGCTGCCTCATGGAAGAGCTAGACTGGAAGCAAGAGTACATTGATTTCCTTCGCGAAGGAGCACTGCCCTTGGATCCAAAAGAGGCCCGGAGAGTTCAACGCTGCTCTCAACGCTACTTTTTGGAAGGGGGGCAACTCTACCGACGGGCTCTAGACGGAATTCCCCTGCGTTGCTTGTCCCGCGAGAAAGCTGAAGAAGTTTTGCAGAAAGTCCACGAGGTGGAACACCAGGGTTGGAAGAAACTGTATGAGCACTTGATCCATCTCGGGTATTTCTGGCCTACGATGGAAGCGGATTCAAAGCGACATGTGCGCAGGTGCGCGGCTTGTCAGAAATTTGGGAACCTAGTCCACGCGCCGTCTGTGGAACTACACTCCATTCGCACCCCTTACCCGTTCCATACTTGGGCAATGGATCTGATTGGGCCCATACATCCGTCATCCAGAAAGAACCGGTGGATTTTAATCGCTACCGAGATAAGCACGAAGTGGGTAGAAGCAGTAAGCTTGGGCAGAGCCACTGGCGCGGCGGTTGCGAACTTCATCAAGGAGAACATCATTTGCCGCTTTGGTATACCCAAAGTCATCCTTTCAGATAATGGCACTCCCTTCATCAATAAGAACGTGAAGAACCTTCTGAAGTCCTACTCAGTGAGTCACCTCACATCGACTCCATACTATCCCCAAGGCAACGGTCAAGCCGAGGCAACCAACAAAACCCTCATTTGCATCATCAGCAAGTTGCCGGACGAAAAAGGAGGAACATGGGCTGACCACCTAGCAGTGGCACTGTGGGCGTACAGGACCTCTCATCGCAAGGCTACGCGTGCTAGTCCATTCAGCCTGGTCTACGGTGCAGAAACTGTTCTCCCCGCGGAGCTAAGCATGCCCTCCGCGAGACTAGCCCTCGCGGCGGAGGTGACACAAGAAGAAAGAAGGGCAGACCTCGAGGCCCTGGAAGAAAGAAGGAACGCTGCTGCGAGGAATCAAGAGAAATATTGGGATCAGTGGCCAAGTATTACAACAAAGGTGTGGTGCCGTGAGCATTCCAAGTCGGAGACTTAGTGTGGAAGTCTACGACCGCAGTCATTAGGGACCTGGAGCAGCCAAAGTTCACTCCAAGGTGGGAAGGTCCGTATGAAGTAATCAAGGCCAGCAGCAGCGGTCACTACGAATTAGCAAGGGTCAGTGATGGTTTTAAAACTGGTCCCATCAATGCTAAGTTCATTAAAATGTATTACCCATGATGTAAGGGTACTTTATATGTTTTCAGTTTCAAAGAAGGCTTCGCGCCATGCTATCCTTAGTTCATTTATGAGCAGTTTTCATGTAAAAGGTGGCAAACAATATGTAAGGGGCAATTAGCGGAAAGTAAAGCAGGCAGTTGTAATGTCACTTAACTATGTTCTTAAAACATAGGCATATTACGCTTAAAAACTACTGCGAGTATCCGACATTGTCATTACACCACCAAGAGTTATCACAAAGTCACTACAAAAGTTCTCCAAAGTCATTGCATTACACTACTAAAAGCAAATGAGGTTATCAACCAAAGACTTTCTTCAAAAAAGGATCAGTGTCGCAGAGAGGCACATCGATAAGTCTGTCACCAAGACGGGCCTCCTCAGCCAAGCGCTCATAAACCAGTCTGCGCTCCTCCATTACCGTCTCTGCCACAGCTACCGCGTCTCGCGCTCTAGCGAGGGCCACCTGGGCCTCCCTCAAGGCCGCTTTTGCTCCCTCACAGTGCCTCCACAGTTTCTCATTCTCGCGCATGATCTTCGCGGCTTCGAGCTCCTTATACACCCACCAGATGTCAAATCCCAGTTTGTCAAAATTTTGGACGGTGTGCCCGATCTCTTCGATCTGACCAAGGTCCAAGTCGCACACCCTTATGTCTTTGATACTCAGTAAGAAGTGGTGAAGGCATTGAAGCTGCATCCGGCCCATGGTTACACTGTAGAGGCCGCGGATCTTGAAGAACGTGTAGGGAAAGCGGTCTCGAACGAAGGAAAGGAAAGAGGTCTCATCGCGAGTAAGGCGAAACTGCCCAAAGAAAGCCTCGTTCGAAAGCACCTCTTCTTCCTCATCAGCGACGGGCGGCTCCACCACGCGCACATCGGAATCATCTTCAATAGCCTCTTGTCCTTGACTTGTGCCGGCCTCGGCATGTTGTTGCAGCACAGCTCCCCCAGCTATTGAAGAACTCCCCTCACCAAAGTTACCAGCAACATATCCCACCTGTGGGGTCCCAAGGGATATCAGAGAGTCGTCCTGCAAGTCCGCAAAGACCTCCGCGGAAGTCAGATTTGTAAGCGCTACTGCCGCATCATGTGCTTGAAAGTGTGTGGCAAGGTCATCAGCGGGAGGGACGTTGACACGCCTATGGAAAAGCTCAAAGGCAGACTTTACTGCCTCTCGTAGGGGTAGCTGCGGAACGACAGCCTCCGGCACCAATTGGTTGATGTCTGGAATTGAGAGGAACCCCTCTGTTGGAATCCTCCTACGAGGTATCAGACTTGACTCGTCGTCATCCTCTTCATCCTCCTCAACTACGGGATGCGTTAGGTCAACACCCAAATGCTCACCGTCACCTCCGCCACCATCGCGACCTTCGTCGCCATCTCCACCATTACCATCTCCAGCCCCATCATTTCCATCCTCGGCACCATTGCCTTCTTCACCATCACCCGAATCATCATTATTGTTACTATCACCGCTATGATCATCATCACCATCCTCGTCACTTTGACCTCTCTCGCTACTGTCAGCGTCGCTGCCCTCGGCCTCCTCACTATTGTGACCATCTCCACCCTGAGCATCGCTATCAGTCCCATCAGATGCCCCTTCGGCCAGGCCAGCAATCACCTTCTTACCTGCGGCGACGGACGTGTCACCTGGGCTGGGCCGCGTGATGCGAGGCAGTTTGAAAAACTGGCTGATCGGAGCAGTGTCATCAATACTGCTGTCAGAATTACCCTCGCGAGCCGCTCTATCTTCTCCCTTCCTCTTAAGCTTGCTCGAGGGAGTATGTTCCTTTCCTTTGTGCCTAAGCGAAGAGCCTGCGGAGCAAGGAAGGACAGATGAGAAAGCAATGATGAAGTAAAGAGAGAGCCAACAAAAGGTGAAGAAAGAAGCAAATCTCACCGACAGGCGCGATGCTCGCAGGGGTCTCTTCAGAGTGAGGGGTCTTTATCGCTCGAGTAGGGGCACCCTGGAGAAGTGAACGAGTTTAAAGACTGCAACAACGTGTAGATAGCGAGTATCGCTAAGAGGAAAAGGAAAAATGTCGTTCCAGAGGCATACCTTCCGTAGCCGCTTCAGTTGAGGGCCTTGTTCCTGCAGGAATGTTTTCTCCTTTGCCTTCGCACGGGTCAGCCTTGGTGAGATCACAGTCGATATTGATTCCGCGATGGTAACACCGCGACTAGCCGCAGGGGTAGTGCTTGAAGAAGCCCAGTAACTCTTCTTGCCCCGCCATCCGGGCTGCCTTGTCTTCGGAGACCTGAGAGACACGTCGCGATGATAGACGTCTGAAAAGGTCGGAATCTCAGGGGCTCCACGGACATAGTTGGTGAAAGAGTCAAGGTTGCGGCGCCAGGCCAAGCGGTCGTTGACTATGAAAAAGGTCTCTCTGTCATTCCTCGGGAGCACCACAACAGTGAAACCCTCTGTCAGCTCTCCCACAAAAGCTCTAGTAAAGCGACGGAGACTCTCAACATAACTCTTTAGCGGTGGCGCCTGTCTCGTTGCACCCTGGTCATAGCCGAACTGTCGCGCTACCCTGTCAGGACGATACAACATAGAGCGTGTCCCTTCCGCGCATAACGCAGGAAGAGAACACGGGCAAGTAGCAGCAAAGGCAGCGAGAGCAGAAGCAGAAACAGTAACACCTTCGGTCTGAAAGTCCACGGTACGGTCATTTTCTGAAAAGAAGTTGGTAGGAAGCGTACCTTCGATGGGCTCAGCGTAAGGTCGCGGAAGAAATGCGTCGGCATCATCAATCTGTTTCCCCCAGGTTTCGTTGAACTGACCCCGCTCCACATCATGATCCGGGGTCGCGGCTCGTCACCCCTGCTAATGTCCGCGGGTGAAGGAGCGAGACTCGGGAAGTGCTCGAAACAGAAAGCCATCAGAAATTGGGTATGAACCACGGACACCATGTCGTAGCGTCCCATAGACCTCTCAGTATCAGCGTGAACCTGATCCAGACGACGAAACAAAGAGCCCAAGAAGAGGGGCCCGAGCGGAACAAAGTCCGCCCTCGCGAGACTCACCGCAAGGGGGAAGACAGTGTAGTTTGGTCCCTCATATGGGAACTCAGGAATCACAAAGAAAGACAGCCAATAAACAAGGAAACCAGCCAGATGGAGATCGGAATCATACATTTTCCCATAGAACTCAGATGTCTGCCCCGCGGGAGGCGCAGTCCCGGGAGGAGGCAAGTCTTTGAAGAAGTATCGCAGCCAGCAACCTCAAGACGTTTTGCCCGACTTCGGAGGGGCCCGTACGTGTCCCTCTCGATCAAAGCGGGACCCGTACTTCCCCGCCTCCGTGTACGCCCTTCTCAGCCGCTCCATCAGTCTCGTGTCTGCCGGAGAAAGATTTGAGGGGTCAAGGGCCACCGACCCCCTCGTGCTCAGCCTCATCAGCACAGCCGTGTCCTGCAAAGTCGGACCACCATCCCCCCACGGGAACACAAAGGTATGGGTGTCTTTGCTCCAGCGGGAAACCATGAGATCAATGTTGGTGTTGTTTCTGCGGATGCTCAACTCCGCAGATAAGCGGACTGGCTCGAGGGAACGAGAAGCCCTAAGTGTATGCACGAAATCAGTATTACTCAGAACCGACTCCACCCAGTCGCCCCAATGGGCCGGCGCCTGAGATACGGCTTCGTAGTTGGCAAAACAGTAGGGGATGTCCCCTCTCTCCACTCGAAATCTCAAGACAGAAGAAGGAGTAATCAAATCAGCCTCCTCGTGCCCCACCTCAGGGATCAGAGAAAGGGAATCCTCCGAGATATCCGTCTCCGGAACGAAGGCTTCCGCCCTCCGCCAGAACGAGTCACTTGGGCCGCCGAGGTACGGCGCTCGACGCCACTCGTCCGCCGGGAGCGCCCGGATAGAAGTTTGCAAGATAGCCTTGCTCCCTTGCTCCATGTCGTCTCTCACCATCTCAGACCAAGAAGTGGGTTTTGTAAAAGAAGGGAGAGAGAAGGTCGCAGTAGAGAGAGAGGGAGAAGAAAGTTTGAGGCTTTAATGGAGGAAAGGAGAGAGAAAGAGGGGATCTTTGGAAAGTGACTGGTTTTGTGGCTAACTATGGTTACTTATACTCAGGGAGGGTCCCCCGAATCTCGAGAAAATGACGCCATAAAGTAAAGGGGCGTGATGGTTGCAGAAATCCGAACAGTCCCGACCGTTGCACGCGCGCATGATAGCGCGTGAGTCATACGGCGTGGGGGGCAATTGTAGGAAAGGTCAATATGCGCGACCCTTGACTATTTGACTATCCAATGAGCATGTGACACGTGTACTCATCCTTGCGGGGTTGACGATTTGACCAACGAACCCTAGCTCGCCACGTGGCGCCTCAGTCGCGCGACACGTGGTCCTTCGCGCGTGGGAGCCTTGTGCTACCCATAGCTTTGCAGCGGCTATGTAAAGGTCGCGAGCCCAAATCCCTCCCTTAAGTAGAGAACTACATTTATCCAGGTGGATGCTTGGCGCGATTAATGCGGTTTAACCAAGGCACCTGAGAAATTGCCCAGACTCTTATGTCTGCTCCGGCCTTTAGGCAGGACCCGAGGGGCCCCTTGAGACTTGGCAAGCGGTACTGGCGCGACCGAGTAGGTCACGACCTTGCCCTACGGGAAAGAAGGGGATCTAGTGATTTGGTGGCTGTAAAAGAAGAAGAGGATCTCCGCGAATAAGAGGATACGCTCACCGTCATACTCGCGGTCATCGCGAGGGTAGCGACACCTCGGCGGTCAAGGGGTACAGAAGGGACACGTGTCAATTTATCAGCGCGCCACTTGGTGCCCGAGCATTAGCTCGTGTGGTCTATAAATATGAACGTTTCTTCATTGAACCTCAGGGAGAGATAGAGCACATCTGTGAACAGTTCCTAGAGAGAGAAAGTTGGTGAGCACTGATTTTAAAGGAGGTCTTATCCTCTTTCAGGGGCTCTATTGTCTTTCTCCTTTGGGATCTCTGGGTTTGGGTCTCCATTGCCTACCCTCTCTGTTCACCACTGCTCTTCTTCTTCACCCTTCTAGATCACTCCTTTCATCCCTTTCCATAGCTATTACAACCTCTCAGGCACATCTATTCTCTTAAGGGTATTTGTCCACTCAGAAATCGGACCGATCCTACAGTTTCCTAAATTGATCCAATGAGACATGCATGCAAAGGCATCCACCTAAAGCTCCTAACCCAAGTATGATTCCGTGCTTAGCCTTGGGCCCTGTGGCATTGGTACTTTACTTTACTAACCCACCGTAGTCCATGTATTGCTTCTAAGATCTACCAACAACGGCCGATTCACCAGCCCAATCTGGGGGCTATGAGAAAGCGCCATAACAACCTGCAGAGGAGTCGAAGGTACGATAACACTTTCTTGATCTATACAGTGACTGGATTTCATAGGAACAATTCATTCTTGTCAATTCCCAAAAGCGTGCAACAACCCGTTACACGAACCAAATAACTCTTTGTCCGTGGTTTGTGGTGTGCTAAACTTGTCACGTGAATTGGGCTGGCCCGTATTGGGCAGAGACAAGCGAGTGGGTAGATCGAACCCACCAGAGGCAAGATGGGCCGAGCAGTGGTGAGTCGTGCCGAATGGACCGCCTGTGGGTGGCCTAGGTTAAAGCCCACGATCTGCTTCACGGCGCGCCGGTCGGTGCCAACGGTCGACCCGATCTGAAGTGCCGACGTGCGTGGTGATCATTCCAGATGACTCTGGATGTTTCTAGAAGCCTTTCGAATGGGTGCACATGGAGGCCATGTGATGGCAGGTCGTCCACAACTAAAGAGGCTACAAGTGATGTGATGGACATGTGCCATGCACACTTAACTTGGGGAACATCGTTCCTAGCTATAGTACTTTTCCCTTTTTCTCCACTCACTAACTTAAGTGTCAGAGGGTCGTTTGGCTGTTCACAACCATACGGCTTATTTTACATGTCATTTGGTGGGGGAGGAAGATGAACGGAGTTAGCCCGAGAAGAGAACTGAGAACCACCACCCACAAACCATTTTATCATAACCTTCTTCATCCATGGAAACAAATTTGGGGAGACCTGATCCAAGGCGAAAACTGTCTTCGGCTTTTTTTTTTTCGGTGGTAATGTCGGAGATCAAAGAATACCAATTGTGATATTGATTTGATATGATATCTTCTAGAATGTGGTGTTCTGCATTTTTTTTTTTTCGGCGGTAATGTTGGAGATCAAAGAATATCAGAAATCATTTGATCGATCGTTAAACTGAAACTAACGAAATCAAATTCCATCACCATTCTCCCCCGGGGCTTATTAATTAGGTTAACGAAAAAATGAAATGGAACAATAGGTGGGTAAGGTTTAGGATTAAGTTTTTCTTTAGTTCCTGTTAGAAAAATATAACCACTGTGCGGAAGCGGGTGGTTCGGGTTACCTTGCAAACTTTAACCGAACCGGACCTTGGTGTGGATGGATTACGAACTCTCAATCACGTACCAAATCAGCTACAAATTCCTGCGATGGAGTGATACTACGAGGATCGAGTATCACCCTCTATTCCATGGTGCAAAAACTCGAATTGCTCTTTAATGATAGAGAGAACTATCGAAGAGAGAAAGAGTTTCCCAGAACTCTATATCTTTTGTATACCTTTGGTGTATAATTATTGTGTGTGTGTTCTTTATGAACATTCTGCAGGAAATAAATAGAGAGAGAGCATCCTAGATGCTTTAGAAGTCTTCTAATCCTAAGAGATTAGAATTACTTCAACTTCTTCTATCTTATCTCCAAGATGAGATAGGACTCTCTAACATCTGGGTCACAAGATCATGCCCACATGGACGACCCGATTTGGTCCCGGACCGGCCCCAAATTCCAACAGTTCCAGAAATGCAAATGTAAATATACTACTACCCCATATGCTTCGCCAAGGAGCATCGGCTTCAACAACAAACAACCATCTACAGAAATTTCACAGCATCTAATTTGTGGTCAATGCTTACATCTTGCCGTGTGCTCGGTGCAACAAAAAGTAGATTTAGCCCAATTATATACTCCCTCCGTCCCCATTTGTTTGTCCATTTTCGACATACGTGCCTTTTAAAAAATTGTCTATATCTCACAATCTATAATGTTTTACATAATTTTGAAAATATCATATTTTAGATCTAATTGAGATCTATCAAATAAGATCCATATTGCATATAAAAAATATTATAAATTGAAACATATAGACAATTTTGTAAGAGGTCCCAAATAGTGAAAATGGACAAACAAATGGGGACGGAGGGAGTAGTAATTTGGATTTCGTGAATGTCATTCATACAATTACACTTTTGTCATTGGTTTTGTTTCCCGTTAAAATGAATAAAAATTTGGTCCAAAGTATAAGTTAGTAAACTGGTCAGATACCAATAAGTATGTCTGCATGTGGCTCCACCACTGATTGAAAAATGAAGATTTGAACACAAAACGTTGAGCAATAAAAGGCAAATAGTTCCTCTTTAAACTAACCAATTGTCGCCAATGGACTGTAGCCGAGTTGGCATCTTTTGGTTCTTCCCTTCTGTGAGACCAGGGATCGAGCCCCGTTGTGGACGTTTGTTGTTTCAGGGTTATGGACAGTCTCTGAATCCCTTGTGAGCTAACTTACTGAACTCCTCCTAACCCCTGCTAACGTGTGACAAAAAAAAAACTAACCAATTGTCATCAGTAGTGTGGGATAACTGGAAACACAAGTGAGAGAAACTCCACTGGGCTGCTAAATCCTTTATTTTCGCCAAATTTGCTGTCATATTTTGACAAAGCCATTCCTGTGGCCCAGTTTTTCATTTTTCTTCTTTTGTCTGGTTATACAAGACAATTGACTTCATTCTTAAATGGTTTGCCACCAAATGAATGGTTTGGCTTTGGGTAACTGAACCCAGTTCAGTCCGCATACGTATGCATCGAACACAAATATCGAACTGAGTCTGCAGGCAAATTCCAGCTCCTTGAAAAGGCCTCAAACTCTTTTAAGTGGCTCTTGCTCTAGCCTTTATGTTGTAAATTTAGCAACAGTAAGATTCTTGAAAATAACAACTAATTTATTGATGGATGTAACCTGTCAAAGGGGCTGGTAGTTTTGCCTCAAAGACTTTTCTCTCATTGGATGAGAGGGAAAAGATGATGGGATGGGTGTAAAAGATGTCCCCTGGCAAAGACTAGTTTTCTGACTGGTTGGAAGGTTCTCATGTGTTGTAGGCCTCCAATCATGGCGTCTGCATGCTGAAAAAAATAAGTTTGACCAGCGTAGGCAAGTAGTTGACCTGCGTACTTAGGTCCAAACCTGGTCAAAGACCAAAACTGACCGATGATTGACACGTAGCAATTGGACCAGCGTATGCTAGTTGTACACCAGCGTATGCAGGTAGAGTTTGGCTGAGGCTTCTTAGGTTGGGTTTGAAAGGGTTTAAAAGGGGTTCAAACGCTCAAAGCTCAAACATACTAACATTTTCAAAGTGTTCTTGATCCATTTCATCATCGGAGAATCAAATGCCATAAGTAAACTAATCTGGAGAGTCCAGATTGTGGTGTCTACACAACTATTACAGTACTACATGTTTCAAAAACTACATAACATTCCTGTTCCTTTTTACGAACGCGCTATTTACGATAGCTAACCAAACAACTCAAAATGCCAAAAATGCTCTTAGTGGAACGATGCCTCATTTTCAATTGAGATCATAGCCAATCTCTCTTGCGAAATGGTAGTTCGAAGGTAAAATTAAAAATTGTGTTAGCTCTTGCTCGATTTATTTCAACTATAACTTTTTTTGATCAAATATAAGAACATATCACTTATATATCACTATATATTGTGTTTGTTAAATTGAAAATTTCCAACAAAGTAATTTATTTTCGGCAATATTGTGGATTGAGGGAAAAATAAAAAGAGGTAGAACAAAAATGGAGAAATAAAAATAATTTTCATATTATGATTAATTGGGAAGAAAACAAAAAGAAGTAGAACAAAGGAAATAGGGGCCGGAGGGCCACCTAGAAATCGAACTCGCCAACCCAAAACTTTCACAACTTGCGGAGACAAGCAACACCGTACGGAACTGACCTGCGCTAATATTGGAATACTCCCAAGAATCGGCTTGGTGTTTGAAATGGGTTCTTGATGTGTATTGTCAGGAAGCGGGTCAAAGGGTTAACTTTTATAAATCCGAATTGTTTGCTAGTGCTAATATGTTGCCCAAAGATAAAAATACACTTTTGAGAATTTTTGGAGTTAAGGGGGTCGAAAAAAACCTAGAATTTATATATCTTGGGTAGGGCCGTAGAGGTGTCAAATGGGCGGGTTTGGGTCAAAATGAGCAAGTTATAAGTGAGTTGGGTCTTTAATGGATCATTGACCCATTTAGACCCATTAATTATGAGTTCAATTACCCATACCCAACCCGACTCATTTATTTAAAATCAAATCCGACCCGCCCATTAACCCAATTACTTACCACCACCATAACTCCGCCACCACCACGCCACCCTCACCGCCGCCACCACCACCACCACGACGGCCCCCGCCGCCGCTGCCACTACGGCCCCCGCCGCCGCTGCCACTACGGCCCCCGCCGCCGCTGCCACTACGCCACCCTCACCACCCCCACCACCACGTCACCACCATGCCGCCGCCACCACCATGTTGCCGCCACCACCACCATTAAAGAGATGGGTCGTCTGAATTGTTTCTTGTGGGGATTTTTGAGTCTATTTGAATCTTTGGTATCTGCATCTTTTGCTGCGTAATCCGATTGATTTTTTTACAAATGATAATCTGACGGAGAAATCTTATTGTACTTTCAGGATGGAAGTGGACCCATTATTTACAGATTAGTCAAAGCTTCCTCGGCCCTTGCTCTCCAATGACAGACCTCGATCGAGTATCCATTCGTCACGTTTGATTCCAATTCTGGGTCGCTGTGAGCTCACTCGGAACTCCTGGCGGGGATTATTAAGAAGATACAGTTTGATCGGATTTCAGGGCAGACTCATTGGTGGTGGTGGTGGTGGCGGTGGCGGCGGTGGTGGTGGTGGCGTGGTAGGGGTGGCGATGGTGGTGGTGGTGGCGCGGTGGTTGAGGTGGTGGCGGCGGCGGCGACATTATGGTGGTGGTGGTGGTGGTGGTGGCGCGGTGGTGGCGCCGTGGTGGTGGCATGGTGGTAGGGGTGGTGAGGGTGGCGTGGTGGTGGCGGCGTGGTAGGGGATGAGCTGCATTCATTGGGAATCTGATAAAGGATAAAAAATTTTCATGGGTTACTTTCATGCCCATTGGATCATTTTAGTTGACCCAATTGATGCCCAATTAAGACCCAACTAATAAATGGGTTGGGTTGGGTCTATTTTTTAGTTGTTGAGTCTGGGTTTGTTAATGGGTCTGAGTTCAATTTGCCACCCTAATCTTGGGGCTTCGATGGATTTTCTGGGGAGTAAAGGAAATATTTTTGCTAAAATTCTTTGCAAAATTCGGAACAATTAAATTGAATATGTGGAAAGCTCCTATGCGCACCTTCGTTTGCATCTAGACTCATTTTGGTTAAACATGTTTTACCTACCATTCCAAATTATGTTTTGTCTGTTTTAAGAGCCCCTAAATATTTCCTCACGAAGGTGCGCAGTGTAGCCTTGAAATTTCTGTGGTTTGGAGAGGGTGATAGAGGTCTGGTTTGGAAAAATTGGTTGGCTAGCTTGTTGTCTTCCTAAGAGTAAGGGAGGGTTGGGCTTATGTGATTTGGGTTGTCTTAACAAAGCTCTTTTAGCAAAAACTGCTTGGAGGTTGTTACAAGAACCCGGCCAACTCCTTGTTAGCTACGGTAGTACTCTTGGGAAAATATTGTCAAAGGAAACCTTTCCTGGAGGTTAAGGCTGCCTCTGGGGCCTCTTGGGGTTGGAGGAGCATTAATGTGTGGGGTAAAGAGTTACTTGTAAAGGACTTAAAATGGCAGATTGATAATGGGGAAAACATTAGTGTGTTTCGTAGGTAGTACTCTTGGGAAAATATTGTCAAAGGAAACCTTTCCTAGAGGTTAAGGCTGCCTCTGGGGCCTCTTGGGGTTGGAGGAGCATTAATGTGTGGGGTAAAGAGGTACTTGTTAAGGAGTTAAAATGGCAGATTGATAATAGGGAAAACATTAGTGTGTTTCTTAGAGGTGGCAAACGGGCGGGTCTGGGCGAGTTTGGGTGGGTTGAAACGGTTCGCGGGTCAAATATGGATGGGTAGAATATGGGTCAAAAAAGAAAACATGTTGAAACGGGTCGGGTCGAATATGGGTCAAGCCAAATCCAAACCTGCCCGACCCCCCCCCCTCTCTCTCTCTCTCTCTCTCTCTCTCTCAATATTAAACACATTCTCCTATATCGAAACTCAGACTTGCTAAATAAAAATATCACATCTACGAACTTTACAGAATCAATAAGAAAAAAAAACCCTAAGTCATGCCTTAAAAAAAACATGGAATCGTCTCTGGTTCTACTATTAAAATCAATGATACTTGTAGAAGAATATGGTTAGTTTATGTATGCAAAGAAAAAAACTTACAAAGAGCCGAAGTCACCGCTTAGGTTTAGATTAAAAAGGGTCGCGCTAACGCCGAGAGAATCGAAAAAGTAAATTTTTTTTACTTTAAATTTGTCTCTATTCAATTGTTTTGAGACAAACTTTTTACCCCTATTAGTTCGTCTCGACAAGAGAATCGAAAAAGTAAATTTTTTATTTACTTTTACCTAATATTTTTTTTTACTGAACATGCCTAGTTTGGAATTTTCAGAATTGAACGTAGTTTGATTCGTTTATTTACGGTATGTGCCGTATCATATTCATGTTCGTGTTCGGTTTATTTTGAAAAAAAGTCAAACTCAAAAGGAACCGAGTTTGAGATAACTGTAGCTCGGCTAGCTCGATCACGTAGATATGCCTGTAATCTGATGTATGAGTTTACATATGTCAATTGGGGAAAATTCGAGACTCAATTGTCGTAACTTTTTTTTAATGATGCACAGTCTATAGTGTAGATTTCTCCCTTTCAGTACCCAAATTGATTTTAGAGAGAGAGAGAGAGAGAGAGAGAGAGAGAGAGAGAGAGAGGAATTGAAATGAAGGAGTAGGATTGAATTTGATCTGGTTGTCTATCTCTCTCTCTCTATTTGGGTTTATTTACTCTCTCTTCTAATCTCGACGCCAAACATGTTCCAAAGAAAGACGGGGAGAGAGCGTGGGCTAAGAGAGAGAAAGAGGTGTTGGGCCATTTTTAATTCTAAGCCATATTTAAACCACTCTCAACCCATCTAAACCCATATAAATATGGGTTGATATGGGTTCAACCCATATTAACCCATTACATAATATGGGCAGATTGGGTTGAGTTATAAGTGGGCGGATTTGGGCGGGTTAAGAAATATGGATTTGAATTGCCACCTCTAGTGCTTCGAGATGACTGGATTCCAAATGCGATAAACCATTTTCGGGATGTTAATTTGGACAATTGAATTACCTTTCAAATGTGGTTTTGTGAAACGAGTGTAATACGGGCAGGGATTTTGCTTTTGCAATGGGGTACGTATTACCACTAATATATATAGCCAATATATGTAGGAGGAAGCCTAGTGTGAGTTTGTGCAAGGACTGGCTAATCCGGGCAAGGCTAGCTGGTTTGTCGTTGCAATCAGCCTTGTATGACTTTATCTTTTTATGTTCTTCTTTTAGTTCTGTTTAAGCTAGGTTGTTAAATTATCTAGGACTCTTGTCAAGGCTGCTCATGCTAGAGCCCGGAATGTCTTGAAGCTATCTTGTAATATTTGCAATTAATGGGATCGATGAACTTCTCTTCAAAAATTAAAAAAAAAAACTCTCTCCACATACGTCAATCTGTCGTGGCTTCAGAATTTATTCACCATATGTTCATGGACCTTCATGGTCGAACTTATTGCACTAGCTAGCAGCAGCAGCTTCCGCAAACATTTCGGCCTCCACTACTTCCGATAAATTCGTCGTTCCAACATTTTTTAAAATTAATAAAATACATTATTTGATGGATCTCATTTTATATGAGACCACCAATGAAATTATTTTAAATTATTAATTAGCTTTGGTCATTTGTGTGGATCCCAAAGTGGACTCAACAACCGAAGAAAGATCAATCACTACAGGGACGTCTCGCGACTTCTGCACTGTATAGGACGCTACCATTTAATTGCAGCCACAAAACCATTACATGCAGGGACCCGGCTTCCAGCTATAAGATCAATCATGGAAAGCTAGCCTTGCTATATATGAGTATGATATAGAATATGTAAAGGCCTAATTTCATGATCAGTTGGATCGGTCGAAACTTCGGAAGTCCAAACGTTGTTTAATTGTGGATTATTCGATTTGGCAAAATTTGGACGAGCTCGGATCGGGCCCAAACTTGGTAGACTGACTTAAAATCGCGCTGTGATCAATACACACCACCTTAAGTTCATGACGCATGGTGAATTTGGCTTAATTCCTTCATTTAGGCATTCAATTTATGTTATTTGCCTTTTTAGAAAAGTTTTAAAACATTAATAACTCTTAGCGTATATTTCCATACAAGTTGATTCTTGTTGAGAAATTAAAGTCTTATTTTTCTTTATATTTTCCAATTTTTTAAGTTTCCCCAATTTTTGGAACTTTTTATTTTTTAGCATTATTTTTAGGGTTCCTAGGGTTAAGCTTTATAAAATGGGTTGTAACCTAATTTCGTATTCAAAATTTTTTTTTTGCTCGGCGAAAGAAACTTTTATAAATCTCGAAAGGTTACATCGAGGGGGAACATCGAAAGCACACGATACTTACGAGATCAGACAAAGAAGAAAAAAGAGAGAAACACTAAAAATAAATATCCAACAGATAGTTGAACGGATCACCTAACACACTTCAAATACATATTACAATTTCACCTTTCTAACTCCATCAAGGAAACCTTTAAAATCCTCCACAATATATACCTTGATATCGAACTTCACCTTAATCCACATCGCAACTCTGATTTTGATCACCTCACCCACTTGCCCTACTCCTATCGAAGCATTATTGAACACGTAGTCATTCCTCACCAACCACAATGACCAAATCGTATTCAATTTTTTCCATCATTAATATTCAGAGTTTTCTCTTTCTTCCTTGTCCGCAAGGTTTGCTCATAGATTCGAGTGTTTATCTCGTTTGGAATAATACACTAACTATTCTCTTGTGAAATTCCACTGCGTCAAAGTACATACATACTCCGCTTGCATACACTTTTGTGAATTCCGCTGGGTCTAAGACTTTTTTTTTCATCATTGGTTCATACTTTTATACTTTTTTGATTTGTTCTTCTCACGAGGCGAACGATTAATCCCAAAAATTATGATGGAAAGCTAAACAAAAAGTTAAAGAAAAATAAAAAATTAATACCGAAATAAGTTTAGTACAAATATGTTTACAAGAACGCTGCCTAGCTTTAGTACCAATATATATAGTCTAGGATACCTAATTAGTAATTATGATATGATCAAAAAAATTAGTAATTATATATGGTGTATATTCTTATCAGTACAGTTTGTTTTCAAGGTTCCACTCATGTACCAATCAAAAACGACATACATAATTAAGCTGGGAGTAGCAGTTGTTGCATAAAATTATTGGAATTTATCACTAATGTAAGTCACGAGCTTTTTTTTTTTTTTTTTCAAAAGTGAGAAGATTGTATTAATAAACGCTCAACTGTATTTACAAAACGGAAATCATTACAAAGAACTTCGACAAAGTCAAACTAATCGTCTAACAAATAGAAAACAAGTAAATCACCAGGCAATCAATGTCTTTCATCCTAACTCATATATGGCCTGACGCAATAGCGACACTTTTAAACTGCCTAACATCTAATTAGGAGTCTCAAACGAGAAAACGTGCAAAGTTAAGGATAAAAGACGCCAAATACCTAGACGACCAGATGCAGTCCATCCAAGTATGAACACACCAATGAACTCCTAAGAACTACAGATTTGCAAAGCCGCCACGGGTTGCCTCGCCAAAGACATTGTGTAAGGATAGAATGCTGAAGCAAAGATATTGTTGTGAATCAACCTCGATTGAGAGAACCTGATCTGTAGACAAAATTCGTCCAAAGACGAAATTAATAACTCTTATTAAACGAGAGACAAAATTCTCACAGGTCAAACGATAAGTCGTAGATCTAGAGAGACAAAAGGGAAAAAAACAAAAACAAAAAAGGGAGTCGGTAGTACCATTGCCTCCCCCTCCCACCGCCGCATACGGATATGGAACCCACGGGGAGGAGGGGAAGGGAGAAAATCGAGGAGTTGTAGTGGCTAGGATTGAGAGAGAGGAAGAGAGAGATAGGGTTGGAGTCCTACGTGTTCATACGGTTAGTGCTCCTTTCAAGGTTTCTATTTTTAAGTCACGAGCTTTAGATCAATTGAATGCGTACAATGAGCTAGATTTCCATCACACGTACATTAAGGCTTCCAAAAGTATAATTTTGCTTTCCCCAAGACAATTACCCATCAAGGACCGAAATTCTACAGTTGTCTGGACCACAATGAGGATGACTAATGATGATAATAATATGCAGAAGTCAGTCAAAATTGATTGATATCAACGGCCATGTGCAGCCAATAAACATGGAATATATAAAAATTATTGCATAGCATTTTGGAAGAACTGGGAACTTTCAGTCAACTATCATCATCAATTTTCTGGGTCGATAAATTATTTAAAAGAGACCAGGGAATACGCGATGCACATGTAAGTCAAGTTTTATATATTTTTGTCAAAATTCAATCAAACAAACTATAAACGGGATGCTATCGTACATATTTGGGCAAAATCAATTTGCACAAACATCACGTGTGTCTCCACCTTTGGTGATGTTTTTTTTTTATCGATAAAAAATAAAATTTTAGAAAAAACGAAGAAAGAAAAAAAAGGATCCAACAAAAAGTTGAAATACATCTCGAAAGGACAAAGGCCCAATGCACCTCGAAAGGGCAAAGGCCCACCACTGGTGATGTTGTACAGTATATAGTCATTGAATCATTGAAGGATACCTTTAAGAGGAGCACCACTTTTCTGTTTCCTGTATTTATTGTACGGAGGAGAGCCTTCACTCAATTTTGGGTAAAAACAAAGTTCATACAGTTTCAATTTTGGGTTGAGTCCAAGATTCCAAGTTCTCTATAGATACTTTTAAGTTTTAACAACTACATAGCCTATTGCAATTCACAACAAATTCCATTTTGGCCCACACAGCGTGTAATGCAGTCAATCCGGTCGTCCATTTTGGCAATGAACGTCTTGAATTTTAGTTTGAGCAATGGACAATTTAGATCTGTAGGAGCTCGGATTAAATCTGAGTTGTCCATGCCAAAATGGATGACTGGATTAGCCGCACTATACATTGTAGGGCAGTGGGTACATTTTAATTTCCGATGTTCCTTTTTGCTTTGGTTGGCATCTTGCCTTCCGATTTTGGATCTTAGGCGGCTACTGCCGATGTGCCATTTATCTGTTTAATTCTTTATATTGTTTTTCAAAGATTAATAAACTCTTTTGCTGAGTAAAAAAAGAAAAAAAAATAGCAAGCCCTTAAGATATTTTTTTATGCTCTGACAGGCAAGCTGGTAACAAATTGTGATTCGTCTAAACCTTCGACTCGTTACTTATTGTGACCTTCCTAGAGTGCACATACAGTGGCGGAGCTAGCATTTAAATTCGGGAGTGGCAGTACTTGTCGATGAGGGCCTACTTATTGTTGTTGTGTTTCATCTGTTTAAGAGTGAATAATAAGGTTACATGTATGGAGGCGGATCCGCTTATACCAATTTTAACATCTTCTATTTTTAGAGTCCTAATAAATGATCGAAACTGTTCAATGTGTTTAAAACATGTTTTTAAGAGCTCCCGTAAAAAACTAGTTCACTCTGATATCAGTAAAGCCTTGATCGACATATTCATTTTTATTCTATGAAATTTGACAGGAATTAGCTAAAATGAACTTATCAAGGCCTTATCGATATCAGAATGAGCTGATTTTTTGCGAGAGCTCTTAAAAATATGTTTTAAACACATTAAATGGCTCCGATCATTTGTTGGGAAAAAATGTGTCAAATTGGTTTTAGCTGATCTGCGCCACTTGTATATTCATGTTCATGTAGTTAAATTTTGTCCTGGCCTTTTTCTTTGTTCAAAGCTTTGTTAAAAGAATAAAAATTTACTCCAACTCTTTTAAGTTCTTCAAATACTAGCCATTGAAATATCATTATTATGATACAGACTGTTCATTTGTTTAAAATAACATTTACACTATCTGTGTAAAATGCAAATTGTCCAAAAACTAATTAATATAGGTGTCGTCTAATTGAATTTAGCTTAGCATAAAAAAAAAATGGCTTGAAACTAAGGGTGCGCGCTGGGGTAGCACCCACCCAACCGCCCAACTAGTTAGCTCCGCCAATGTGCAGATACATACTAGCCCTGTTGACAAAGATGCCAGCTAATGTTTATCCTATAAGTGCAAAAGTTCCTGCTGGTGATGTCTTACATTTGTGTTTTGAAACTTTTTCAAATCTTTTCTTATTACCTTGGGCAACATTTGTTTTTTTTTTTTTTCCCTTAATCATTTATATTAACAAACTCTTTAGTACAAGTCTAACGAATGTAGCTAGACCCAAGTGAAGGCTGCGACTCCTGCCAATTCCAAGTGTTACAATTCGGAATCCAGTTAACTGAGTGTGCGTAGTGTGCATGTGGCTGCAAATCTCCGAATTTGAGTGTCACGTGCATATGATAGCCACCTGTTTTGAAAGATTTTTTCCACAATTATTATTCATTTAAAAAAATGTGTGCTAATACCCC
>BPLS01027928.1:0-16411 GCA_019656275.1 Rhododendron kiyosumense
GCAAATTTTTGTTGTGTCACATTATGTAGTTTGTTGGACTACAGGAGTAAGCAAGTTTCTGAAGCAAAAATGGGGAGGAACTCTAGCTTTTGCCCGATAGAGTCTTGACATGTCTTGCCTTGTCTAGTGACAAGCAATTCGCTGGCTAGACCAGTTGAAAGAGCATGCCGTTTTCAGTCTTTTTTCAAGCATTACCTACGGGACATGAAAGCACGACCAATTGAAGCAAAACGGGGGAGGAAATCTAGTTTTCGCTCGATAGCATTGTGTCATGTCTTGCTTTGCCCAGTGACAAGCAAGCAATCCGCTTGCCATGCCTTGACTAGATCGGTTGAAAGAGCATGCAGTTTTTGATGAGTAAACAAGTTTCTGTTGTGGAATGCCAAACTAGATCATTTCTACCATTTCAGTGTGCTTAATGTTTCAAGTTACTTTCAACTGCAAAGTCAATAGAGCTAACAACTCAGTCGGTTAACCCACCCATGGCTTGTCAACATGGTAAGGGCAAACCTGCGCTTGCAACATAGCAGGGTACGATTCCCCCTAGAGCCAAACTATGATTAAGTGGGGGGCCGTGGAGGTGAGTTGCTGTGCTAATCTCCCCCGAGATTTGGATTGCGTAGTCAGGTCCAATAGTGACTTGGCTACAGGATTGTTTCTCGATTAAATAAAAAAAAAACTCAGTCGGTTACAGGCTCCCCACTACCCTTAGTTGGTTGTAATTTGCTAAGCTGGAATGTAATTAGTTAGATTGAGATTCAGTCAGTTACTCCCTTGTATTAGGCTTAGTATAAGTACTTGTAATCCTTTTCCTCGGAATTGTAAGCAAGATTATTTTGAGAGAAATAAAATTCGTTCTTATCTTGAAAAGTTTTTATGATACCTGAGCGGGGCCCGTTCCACCCCACATTTTATATAAAAAAAAAATATCACAATCCACACCCACGATGACAGACCAACAAAAAGGCTGCACGATGATAAGACCCAAAAAGTAGCCACATGCAACAGACCTCAAACGCAGCTGCACGTGAGGAGGGATCTTAAGAAAATAGAGTTACACATTGCTTGAGAGTGGAATGAGATGATCACTTAATAACATTTGGGACCTCTCCACTCATTGTCGATTGATTTTGAGATGGATATAAAGTTTCTACACCAAAAACAGCTAAAGCATACCCAAAAGTTTAGTGCGAATTCACTAACTTTCAAAGCAAAGCTAAAAAGTGTAGTTAATGCAGACTAACGTTGATAAGTGAAAAAAAAAAAAAAAAAAAGGCAAGGCAATGCCTAAAAGTTTAGTGAGCATTTAGTAATTTTCAAAGCAAAGCTAAGACGATAAAATATTATTGGAGACCATATGCAGAGAGAAAAGTTTGAGTCTACCGTCTCAAAACGAACAAGTTCTAACTTTCAAAGCTAAGAAGGTTAGTGAATGAACACTCATTTTGTGGAAATTTTATATCCATCTCAAAGCCTATTGGCAATGAGTGGAGAAATGCCAAATATTATTAAGTGATCACCCATTCCACTAGCAAGCAATGTGAAACTCTATTTTCTTGACATACCCCTCACATGCAGCCGCGTATGAGGTCTATCACGTGTGGCCATTTTTTGAGTCCTACAATCTTGTAGTAGCCCTTTTGCTGGTCTGTCATCGTTGAGTGTGGATTGTAAAGACTTTTCCAAGAGAAAGGTCACGCACCAAAATTTTACCAAATTTCGCCTATTAAATTCAGCTTATTTTTGGAATAAACCTGGAAAGTAAAATTTTGGACCAAATGAAATATCTTCTTTGATTTGGTGCCGAGAAATTGAAAAAAATATACACGGAAGTACTTTATTTTATGATCCGAAAACTTGACAACTTTTTTAGTGGACTCTTAAAATAGAAAAGAGAGAGTGTTTTTTGACATCATCGGTGTACTATTTAACCTTTTTGCGTGAAAATTGGATTAAAGAGAAAGTTCGAATGTGAGGCGAAGTTTGAAAGATTTTTTTTGGTTATTAAGTGGAAAACAAATAGAGGGAGAGAGAATATTCAGGGCCGAGATGGATTTTCGTAAGGTTTTGTATTTATTTCGTGAGAATGTACCAGGTGTCTTACATGTGTCTAGCATATAGTGTAGATATACAGGTTCTCCACTTGGATGAATTGACAAGCTAAGACTGCAACTGCATCCATCCCCATCAAACATATGATAATCCTCTCATCTGGTTCAATCGGGTTGGGCCTCCTTGTCTCTTTTACCGTAACATTATTACACAACAAGCGCGGTACCCGTACTATATGAATAAAAATATTTCGTTTAATACTATTTATCCCTCGTCGATGCACTATTTAACCTTTAAGTTGAAATTTGTAGTAAAGGAGAGTTGAATGTGAGGGAAGCTGGGAAGATTTTTTTCAATTTGTTAAGTGGAAAACAATAGAGGGAGAGAGAATATTAGTGGCCAAGGCAGATTTTTGTGGGAGTTTTTAGTTCTTAGTTTAAAAAGGAAGGACGAATGTGCAGTGTGTTACTCACTTGCTTAGTATATAGTATGGATAAATTTTGCCATAAAAGAATTACAGGAGACACGGTGTTGTTGCGATAGACGAAAATCGTAGGAATGTGTGGGATTGATAGTAGCACTGATACTGTCCAGCAGAAGTAAACACAAGAATAATTACACCATGACTTAGACTTCAAGCTTATCAATACGAAGAATAGAACCCCTGTACTTAAGGGGTTGTGGTGCACGATTCGGACTATTAAATGTATTTTTAATGGTTTACATTTCAAAAGGTATCTTACCGGAATACTTTTACGCATACCATTAAAAAGTATTTGATGTAAGATACATTTTGAAATCTAAATCATTAAAAATATTTTTAGATGGCTCGGATCGTGCACCTATGCACTGCAAGGTTCCCAGTTCCTAGAATCTTTATGCGACAGAAGGCCTGAAAGTGAATCACTGCATTAAAAAATACACGCTACAACTTTTGCACAGATTTCATACCGAAATAGAAAGGTTTCTGTACTTGTATTAACAGTAAGTCTCAAATTACTAGCTCACATTAGTTGAAGAACGGATCAAAGGATGTACACTTTGAAGTCGGGAGATCTAATAGACCAGAAATAATATGCCAGGAACCGCATTCCCCTGCTTGTAAAATTCTGACTTTTAAAATTCTAGTCACGTGATCCGAATAGGAACTCGACACTTTAATTTAATTCTGATAGTAAGTTAGGCTTCGTGAAGTATATCGTGGTTCGAATAAATGTGAGAATTCTGATTTAATTTTGTAAATACTATGGAACAACCGGGTTACATTTGATACACTTTATGAATTTCGCAATATCGGAATCTTTCCTTTATAATTGGACCCTGCCACGATAATACACATATTTTTATTAGTCTATGCTGAATTTCTAAGATTTTTTTGTAGACCGAAATCTGAACGCGTTCTGACAAAATTTGCGATGATCGGACGTGTGATGCCATGTGTCGTGATGATGTGCCAGAGGAATAACAGGTGTCACTCAAAAGGGGAAAAAGAATGACCTGTTTCACCTATATCCCCACCGATGTATATATATTCCCATTGGGATTAATTAACAACTTAAAAGACAAAACAAAGCTTCAGAAGAGAGAGACGATCGACCTCCTGTACCTATGCTTCCATCCGAGATTCACCGCTGGCCGTACCGCTCAATCTCACCTGGGAAAAAATCTACCGTTTTGTTTGGTAATTTCTCACTCACTCAGTACTGATTTACTTCCAATAGGTATTATGATATGTACTCTAGTAGTTAGATGTCAGAGGATGCAGAATTGGGGCAAACCACATACAACACCACGAACAGCGCACATTGCACTGAGAAACGGCAGCTATGGTTGCCGGCCAACTCGACACCACTCTGGCCACTCCCTCTCACCCCTCCACCGTATCTCTTTCTCTTCTTGCGTTCGCCGCACCCTAACCCCTGGAATTTTCACACAAGTGAGACCTCCTTTCGGCAAAGTGTTTGGCTTCGGAACTCGCCGCCATTAATTGATTCAAGTAGATTATTTGTAGATGCTACTACGACTGCTATAAACCCTAAATTTAAGAGATTGAAATAGGAATTTGATCAAGCTAATTAAAGACCCAACTTAAATCCTACGTGCCTATCCTAACAGATTGTAGGAATTCTATCTTAAACTTGTGCGTTTTTTACCCATAACTTCAGAGGAAATAATAGGTTAAAGTATACATTACTTTCATATTAGAACCGTAAAAACTATACCATATGCCGACCCGACAGACTAGTTGAGGAAATTAAGACCAAGTACTACATCAAGTTCAATTGTGGCAAGTATTAATTCGTAATACATTTTGTATAGGTACCAGTGCATTGGACTACCTCAGTGTGCGACAAGTTAGACACAATCTTTTTGGTGAGTTGCACATACCTTAGTTACATGTATTTTCTGAAATTTTGGAATGAGATGCCATTGCTTGATTTTGCTGGAAAATATAGAATTTGAAGTTCCTACTTGGTTTAATTGATGTTAATGCCTGTGATAGCTGGTTTATAAATCTTTTGAGTTTCAGTTAAATTAGACTATGGCAATATGTTTTGGAAACTTGAATTTTACTGGTTGCGAGTACATGCTTGTGAAAATATGATTCATTCGAACGGTGTTCCGAGCGCTAGGGGACGGGTAAAGATACTAGTGGCGTTAAGTAATAAGGTAGGAGATGCAGCTAGGTATCACCGGGTAATGATATCTTACCACTCTTCAATGGGGTCGCTCCCCAACCGACTGGCAAAAATACCGTTGAATGCTATTTATCGCTTAAAAGTGCAAAAGTTGAAAGAGAAATGAAATGTAAAGGGTCCATCTTTTGGACCAAAGAAATGAGCTTATGGATCAAAATGCATGTATTGGAGAATTTGATGGGAATTTTGGAAATGTTGCTTTGCTTTTGAATTGTTTTACTAAGTGAGGTATTTTCGTGGTCAACTTGTAATTTTGGTATACGTTTCTCACCCGAGCTTCGGCTTATGAAAACCTTTTTCAATTTTTCAAGTTAAGGTAGATAGCAAGTTGTGGGCTGAATGGGGTGCTAGAATAACCGTGGTGAATCATGTGTAGTTTAATGGTTTGTAATTATTATACTTGTACACCTAGAAGCTCTAGGATTATATTATTCATTTTACGCTTTCGCATACTTTGCTTATATGGTTTAAAAAGACAATGATGTTAGAAATCCCTAAACTAGGATATGTGCAGGCCTTCGGTGGCTTAACACACGCCTGGCCGGTCACAATTTCCAAGGTAGGTTTTGGGTTGTGACACTGCTGAAACACTACCGGAATCAAAACATAAACGAAGTACTTCTCTGTACGACAAAACGTTGAAGACGTAATGCAAGTCGTTGTAAAGAAAACAAAGAACTTAAACCTGGAAAAGAAACACTGACTTGAAAGAAAGCCGAGGAACAAGAACATGCAATGCTCAGTATTCAACAACTGCTGTCTGACGATTAACTTCCAGCTTAATGATGAAAAACAATGTTTAATAGATTTATCATTTCACCATGTAACATCATCATATGTTGATCAAAACATGGGCCAAGAATATATTTTCCGACTTGCTGCTATTTGTGAAGACTAGCAACAATACAGCAGTAGCCTCATTCCACTTCAGCATAACATGGAAGTATGCGCTGTGTCGCAGTGACACCTTGTGTCTTTTCCTTATTCCATAGTAACCCCTTTTGATACAACTCTAAAGGCTTCCAACAATTTTGGAAGTCCGCCCATGTCTAGCACTTTCGGGATGAGGCTGAGTTCAGCAAGTTAAGCTTGTACCAAGTTTATCAAACCTTCGAATCAACAGCAAAAATGATTAAAATTGTAATCTCGAATTCCTATGCAAACACAGTGTAGATAAATAACAAAAAAAGGCTATTAAATGAGAGAAACATCATTTTTGAATGTAACTAACCACACCTGTTGCTCTCAATCTCCTACAATATCATTTCAGCAATGACAAGACTGATAATGAAATGATGATCTGGTTTTCATTCATATAAATCTTACACTGTATGAACTATGTTGTCCTTAGTGTCCATCAGTAGAGGTAGTATGGATAGTAAATTTGTTGTATTTATTGCCTTTCACATCACTCTTGAAAGTAAGAACCACTTTCTAGTGTACGACAATTGAGAACCTTCAGGTATTACCAGAAATTGATGGAATGAAATGGCCAGGAAGATGTTATATCACAAAAGGCTTGGAACTAAGAAGGAAGAAAGGAAATGATGAAATGAGAGATAGTGAACCGAAGCAAAGGGATACAAACGAAGAAATTAAGGAACTCTAGAGGATCATCAAGAACAGTGATTTAGTGTGGTTGAACAGCACAATAAGCTGATATCTCGGATATCTTAGGGCTCCATATGGCATCAGAAGCACATAGGAATGCCTAGGCCAAAATCCTCAATGAAGCCCATGTCGCCTCCATTATTTCCCTTGAAAAGTCTAAACATCTGGTGGACAAGTCTCTGCCACAAAGGTTAATCAATTTAGGATGAAACAACTCATGGTACTTTTCTGACTTTGTCTTCCATAAAAAAAAAGAACCTCCAATCCCAATTTTACAGCTATTAAACATGACGTGCCTACTCACTGCATAATATCTATCAAAAACATGCACGAATCATCATACTGCATATGAGGAAGAGAATAAAACAGAAACTTCTAAGCTATACAATAGAACAGCGGTGTGCATACATACTGCATGCACCTAGCATAAGTGGATCAGTTTATTAAGCAAAGGGCTGCATAGCCTAGCTAGAACTTGACTTAGCTTAGCTCAAGCTCTGGTCATCTTGCCACTTCCAGGCTGTTCCACCCAAGATTGGTTATAGCTCACTCATTTGCAGTTTAGTGAGATGAAACCAAGCTTTACTCGAGATTAAACAGGATGCATATGCATAAAGGTAAATGAATTTATATTACTTAAACAAACCACAAGTACCATCTGTCAAATCCGTCTCATGAATCTTGACCACAAAATTGTCAGAGACAGATATTGTCCTTTCTTTTATTAAAGATCTCCAATATCCATCTCAAGCCTGTATTTTCTTGCAAAGTTAGTTTGAACATAGCGACTTGCAAGCAAAAAAATCCTAAACTTGTTTTGGGGACTCAAATTTACCTTGTTGCATGCTAATAGTGAAAGAAACGGAGTTTTTTGATCCAGGTAATGATTTTACGGCTATCCATATCCCATTCATCCAATTCCTATTCAAAGGCATCATCCTTTTGATCATTCGATTTTATGGGATTCGTTTTCTTACCTGACATACATCAACATGCCTTTTACTTTCAGGAAACTATGCATGAGACGAGACCAATGGCTGTAATTGAGACCATTGAAAAAATGGAGATGTTTTAAACATCAGAGGAGGCCATATTCGTAGGAAAAGACTAATGAAAACAGATATCAGAGCAAGGAGGCAAGAGTTACACTGTTGACCATGTCTAAACACGTCAAAGAGGGCTTATTAAGTAAAACCAAAGTAGTACTCAGAAGTGAGTCAGAACCAACCAACTAACTAAGATTGACTTGCACCAAAACAAGAGACAATTAAGAGAGGAAGACACCAAATGAAATAATGGGCTCTGATACCATATAAATTGCAGAATATCAATCTTTTTTTATGAACATTTTTTTTTTTATAAGTGCAATATTGATCACTTACTTGTATTGAACTCTATAATCCAACTTATAGTACAATGATAGGATAGGAACGCGATCCTTCAGGATCTTCTAACAGCTAAGGCAATAAATCTAGACTAGACTACATGAGCACACTAGAGCAACAAAGTCAAGACATGCACACAAGTATATCAAAATATGATATAATAGCCAAATACCTGAAAATCAAAGAAAGCTATTGGAACTGCAGAATTTGACATTCATATGCTACAGTATATACAAACATCAGTAATATTACACTATTTTCCTAAGCGAAATTTGAAGTACTTATGTCTCCTTCACCCGATAGAAGCTATCCTTCTTTTTAATCTCACACATTCAAACTATGAACTTACGAGCTAGCCCAAGTGGTTGCATGCTTATTCCAAATTCATCTAGTGTTAGGTTCAACGCTTCTAACTCCTGCTAACAAACAAACATTTCTTGCCTTTCCTCCAAAAAAAAAAAACAAAAACAAAATTTTCAAATTTACTGACCGCTAGTGAGTATAGACTCTGTGCTAGCTATGGAGGGAGCAGAAGAATGGATGACGGAAATGACATGACGAATTCAGATGATGCTTCAGTAGCAAGACCTGTTGTACCAATACTTGTGCTGTCAAGAATTATCTCCGGTAACCGGACATCTCCATCAAGGTATTGCATCACTTGCCGCATGCTAGGTCTTGTAGCTGCGTCGGACTTTGAGCAAAGCAGGCCTAGTTTCAAAACCAACTCCATTTCGTCCTCCAAATAATCTCCGACCCGAAAGTTACTACACGGCCCCGACCGGATTTTTTTTGGTACCCCCGCTCCCGCCCCGCCCCGCCTCATAAGAAATTAAAAAAATTTAGTATTCAAAAAGCAAAATAAAAGAAAATAGTTATAAAAAAAAGTGTTAGTTTAGCATAATGGTGAAAATATAAAGTTAAGAATATGGTTTTTAGAATAATGATAACAATATTAGGGTAAAAATGTTAAATTTTAAGTATAATGATAATTAAATTAGGATAAAAGTATAATTATATATATAAATATATGTCGGGGTGGGTTCAGGACGGGTAATATCGGGGCAGGTATTTCGGGGCGGGGTACTTCCACCCCGAACCCTACCCGAACTAGGTCGGATTTTGGAATTTTAACCCCGACCCTGACCCTATACCCAAAATGAGTTGGAAAACCCACCCCGTTCAAGGCAGGTGTGGGTCTGATTGCCATCCCTAATCCAAACGTGCATTGGACTCCCACTTATACAAGCTACAAGCTTTGATTTATTTGTTCCCTATTGGAGTATTACGTGATGGTAGCAGATACATTTGATACTAAGATGCTAATATCAATTCAAACATGGTTATCATTTGTATCATTAAATTCAGAACTTGTAAGCGTATGGAGCTCAATTGCCAAAAGATGGTTGGAAGGGAGCCCATTGTTAGAAGAATTGAGGAAGTTCATAGATGGTGAGATGGCAAAGGCCATTCCACAACAACTAAGATTTGTTACCTCTGGAACAATGGCAAACACAAAATGGGTGGAAAATGAAAGAGCTTGGGGTAACGTGGTTGAAGATGTATCAAATCCTATAGGATGCTAGTAGAAAGCACGATTTGATGCTTTGAAAAATTGGTTAGCTGCAAAAGACCATTGGAATGGATTTTTGCAACCCCATTAACATGGATAGTGGCTCCATTGAAGCCATTGTATGTTAACTGGTTTTCATCTACAGCCATGGCCAGGGGATTCAAGCAAAAATATAAAAGTATCAGGAAAAAAAAAACTGATACTGGTGTGGCAGTCATTTACCAATTTCGGGAAGAACTTTTTGCTTGCAGCAATGGATGGTTAGTTCTTGATTGGAGATAGATTCTTCTTTGTTATTAAACATAAGTTTGTGACTGATCAATGATAATAACTTCCCTGTGATTCCAATATAACAGTCACCATGTCATTCTCCTCATGGTTATACTTTGATAGAGAATGGAAGACCTCACAAACAAACCATAAGTTAAATGAAGACTACTTGAAGAACAAACCAGGATCATCTCAGTTTCACTTTTTGAGCAATGATGCTCGTGTTGGATTTTCAGTTTGGTCTATCACTTTGCAAACTATGACGTAGTTTGATGGCAAGGGCTCTCATCGTGTCAAAACCAAGATGAATATAACCTGTAGAATGCGTAAAATGGAATTTGGTAGTAAAGTGGTAGTACAGGTTTCGATCCCCAGGGACAAGAAATAATTCAACTCTAGAAATTGATTTCTAAATTAATTGAAGAGTAAAGATTTGCTGATTTCAATAACAACAAAATTTACTTAATAGAGACTACAGAGTTGAGATTTTTTTAGCAAGTGAAAAGAAATTTATGTGGATGGTTTAGTTCGCCGTGTTTGAAATGGGGAATACTGATTTTGACTTGAGAGTTCAGTGTTTGCTTCTTTGGGGAATTATTTAGACGAATGAGGGCAGCTCCCTTCTGTCTTTTTCCATTTTCCCTAGAAGATAGGCAGTCCTTTTTTCCTGTTTGGACTGCCCTTTGGAGACTTATGGAAGAATTTTATTATTTTTTGTTTGCTTTTTTTCCCCAGGAGAGCCCCCTTTCTTGTCTTTCTTTGTTTTTAACGGTCCGAGTGTCCGTCAACTAATTCTTTATCCGATCTAGTCAAAGGCATGCTATTTACGTCGGGACTAGAAAATTCACAAGAAGGTACATTCTTGCAGCCTGACTCTAAGAATCAAACTCTATTCAATTGTGTGGAGAATAAACCCGGCCACCTACCATCAAACTAACCCTTGGTGCTCCGCCTTTCTTGCCTTCCATGTATGCAATTTTTATGGCGGATCAAGGACCACCATGTCTCACCACATGATGCTTTTTAATTGGTCGAAGAATGAAACTTGTAAAATTTGACTCTCTGGGCATCTTGTCCACAGTGCACCACGGTCAATATAGTGAATTCCAATGAGCTCTCCCTTTGCTTCATTTGTTTTTAGCAAACTTTTGTAGAACCAGCGAAGCACAAAAAAAAAAAAAAAAATTTAAAAACGCAATTTTTTGTTGTATCACATTTGAGATGTTTCCAATTCCACGACAATTGTCGTGGTACTGAAAAATGTTGAGATAGCTTACTAGGTCTTGAAAACTTTTCCAAAGGTCACGCACCAAAAATTTACAGAAATTCGCCCATCAAATTCAGCTTATTTTTGCAAGTAAAGTGCAGTTGGTACCTCCCTTGTACTCATATGCACTTGGGCAAGGTTCGATTCCTGTAAATACACATCATTCTCCCCAAATCCCGTAGGATAGAGTATATTAGGATTAACAAATGGCAATAAAAAAAATTTTCAGCTTATCTTTGGATTAAACCCGAAAAGTAAAATATTTGGACCAAATGAAATATCTTCTTTGATTTGGTGCAGGGAAACTTGACGTCTTTTTTTAGGGGACCCTTAGAACATAATAGAGGGAGTATTTTTTGCCCTCATCGATGTACTGTTTAACATTTTGCATGAAAATTGCATTAAAGAGAAAGTTTGAATGTAAGGTGAATTAAGTTTGAAAGGGTTTTTTTCAGTTATTAAGTGGAAAACAAATAGAGGGAGAGAAAATATTCTGGGCCGAGATGGATTTTTGAGAGATTTTCTATTAATTTCGTGCGAATGTACCACGTGCCTTACACATGTTTAGCACATAGTGTAGGTATACAGGTTCTCCCCTTGGATGAATTTTCAAGCTAAGACCGCAACACATACGACAATCCTCTCATCTAGTTCAATCGGGATGAACCGTTTGTCTCTTTCACCTCACTGTAGCATTATTCCACCGGAAGACCAGTACACTTACTATATGGTCATACAAAAAAAATTATTACGTTTAATACTATTTATCCCTCATCGATGCACTCGTTAATCTTTAAATGGATCAAGATACGTCTCCCTCTCAGGTAGGAAAAATATTCAGTGCCAGGCGGGTACTACGTGGTGCCCACTCGAGCCTGTATTTTCCTGCAAAGTAAGTTTGAACATAACGCTAAATCCAGAAGTTGTTTTGCAGTCTCAATTTTACCAAGTTGCATTTTAATAGAGACCCAAACAAAGTTTGCAATCCAGGTAATGATTTTACTGTTATCCATATCCTATTCATCCACTTTTCAAAGGCATCATCCCTTTGATCATTCGATTTTATGGGATTCGTTTTCTTACCACTGACTATAATTGAGACCAGCGAATTTGACGGAGATGTTTTAAACAATATCATATGAGGACATATTCGTTAGAGAAGACTAATGCATGAAAACAGATATTAGAGCAAGGATGCAAGAGTTATAGTGATTACCGGGTCTAGACACGTCAAATAGGGCTTATCAAGGAAAACCCAAGTAGTACACAGAAGTGATTCAGAACCAATAAACTAAATGAGATTGCCTTGCACTAGAACAAGAGACAATCAGGCGAGCAAAACAGCAAACAAAACAATGGGCTCCGATACCATGTAATTGCGGGATAGGAACGTGATCGTTCAGGATCTTCTAACAGCTAAGGCAATAAATCTAGACTAGACTACATGAGCACACTTAGGCAACAAAGTCACACACGAGTATATCAAAAGATGATCTTAGCTAATGATACTGTACATGAAATTCAAAGAAAGTGGGCTACAGAAGCTGTAGAATTTGACACACTCTTCCTAACCAGAATTTGAAGTACTTATGTCTCCTTCACCCAATAGCAGTTATCCTTCTTTTTAAGTCTCACACATTCAAACAAATGAACTTGCGAGCTAGCCCCCAAGTGGTTGCATGCTTGTTCCAAATTCATCTACTCTTAGGTTCAAATCTTCTAACTCCCACTAACAAACTAACATTTCTAGCCTTTCCTCCACACACACAAAAAAAAAAATTTACCATGATCTAACATTATCCAAGGCACTGGAAACTTTCACATTTACCGACCGCTAGTGAGTATTGACTCTGTGCTAGATATGGAGGGAACAGAAGACTTCACAATGGATGATGGAAATGACATGACAAATTCAGATGATGCTTCATTACCAAGACCTATTGTACCAATACTTGTGCTGTCATGAATTATCTCCGGCAACAGGACATCTCCATCAAGGTATTGAATCACTTGCCGCATGCTAGGTCTCGTCGCTGGATCGGCCTTTGAGCAAAGCAGACCTAATTTCAAAACCAACTCCATTTCCTCCTCCAAATAATCTCCTCCCAATCTAGGATCACTTGTCTCGAGAATCGCTCCCTCTTTCCATTTCTCGAAAACCCAATCAACCAAAACCACGTCGTCAGGCGACTGTTGTAGCTGTATGGGCCTCCTTCCGCAAGCTACTTCAAGTACGAATGCACCAAAAGAAAACACATCAGTGCTTGTGGTTGCCTTTCCGGTTCTAGAAAGCTCTGGTGCAAGGTACCCAATTGTCCCCACCACATGGGTAGTTTCGAGGTTTGCTCCATGATCGTATAATCTAGCAAGACCGAAATCTCCAAGCCTTCCATTTAGATCAGAGTCCAATAGAACATTACTAGCCTTCACGTCTCTGTGAAGAACAACTTGGTCCCATTCTTCATGCAGATATAGAAGAGCGGATGCTACTCCTCTGATGATACGATAACGTTGTGCCCAGTCAAGGATTGGCTTTTCATTCCTAAATAGGAACTTGTCAAGGCTTCCATTGGGCATATAATCATAGACCAGTAGCAGCTCTCCCTTCCGTCGGCTATAGCCAAGAAGCTGTACCAAGTTCCTGTGCCTTAGCCTTCCCATGCAAGCAATTTCAGCCACAAACTCCTTCATCCCTTGTTTTGAATCATGAGAGATTTTCTTGACTGCAACTTGTTCCTTCGAGGAGGGAAGAATTCCTCTATAAACCTTTCCAAAACCTCCTGCTCCAAGAAGCTCTTCATCTATGAAACCTCTGGTAGCTTTGAAGAGATCCTTATAGGAAAACCTATGAGGGCCATATACCCTTTCCCAATCTTCACGTATTTCTTCATACTTTTTCCTCCTCAACATATAAAATGTCCCTGCAATTGTGATAGTCAGCCCAATGAATACTATTGTTACTGACACTGTAATTTCTTGACCGGGTTTCAGTCTAGGTTTTCTTTGATGAGGAAGTGAAGGAAGCTTTGAAAGTTCTAGGCCCTGTGCTTTCCCACTTTTATTGAAGCTCCAACCAAGAATGTAGTGGTTCCCTGCGACTGCTCCTCCCGTAGCAGCAGAGAAACCAACATACATCGAATCCAACAGAATTGAAGAAAGGTTTATGCGTGTTGACATGAGAGACTGATCTGGTTTAGGACTTGTAATAGGAGCTAGTGTTACATTGAGTACATTCTCAAACCCATCGTACTCTATCCAAACGTGCAATGGACTCCCACTTATAAGCTCCAAGCTCCGATTAATTTGTTCCCTGTTGGAGTAATAAGTGGCTGTAGCAGACACATTTGATATTAAACTGTTAACATCAATTCCAACATGGTTACCATTTATGTCATTGAATTCAGTACTCTCAATGGTATCGAGCTCAATTGCCAATAGATGGTTGGAGGGGAGCCCATTGTTAGAAATATTGAGGAGCCCAATATACTGGTTTCCTTGGGCTTGGGTGAAGTCCTTAGATGGTGAGATCGCAAAGGCCATTCCATCACTACTAATAGTTGGTGTCCCAGGAACAATGGCAAACACAAAATGGGTGGAAAATGACAGAGCCTGGGATAATGTGGAGGAAGATGCATCGAACCTTATGGGAAGCTGATAGAAAGCATGACCGGTTACGTTGTTTGAACTGTTGGTTAGCTGCAAAAGACCATTGGAATGGATTTTTGCAACCCCATCAAGGTGAATATTGGCTTCATTGAAGCCATTGTATGCGAACTGGTTTTCATCTACAGCCATGGCTTGGGGATTCAAGCAAACATATATAAGTATGAGAAAATAAACTGATACACGTATGGAAGTCATTTAACAATTTAGGGATGAGCTTCTTTTTTGGGGGGGATGGTAATTAGGGAAGAGCTTCTTGCTTGTAGCTAGCCAACAATGGATGGTTTGTATTGTTTGAAGACAGATTCTACTCCAAGGATATAACGGGGATTTGGGGAGTCAACACCATTGCACAGAGGGCACCAGGTCATCTAATGAAACCTAAGTTTGCTACTGAATGATAATAACTTCACTGTGATTCCAATGTAGCAGTCACCAAGTCATTCTCGTTATGGTTATCCTTTGATAGAGAATGGAAGACCACACAAACAAACCATAATTTAGGATCATCTCCATTTGATAGATGGATAAAGGATCACTTCGTGAGCAATGATTATCATGTTGGGTTTGTGAAGCCTGATTCGGTTTGGTTATCATGTTCATGTTGGGTTTGTGAAGCTTGATTTGGTTTGATTTGTCACTTTACAAACTATGGTGGGGTTTTACGGTAGGGGCTCTCATCATGTCAAAATCAATATGAATATAACCCATAAAATGTGCAAAATGGAATTTGGTAGTGACGTGGTAGTAGGGGAATGGATCAACAGGGACAAGAATTACTTCAACTCTAGAAATAGATTTCTAAATTAGTTCAAGAATAAAGATTTGCTGATTTCAATTATAACTAAATTTAGTAAAAAGAGAATTTAGATTTTGTTTAGGAAGTGAAAAGAAACGTAGGGTATCGGATCCACCACTAACTCTATAATGAACGGTTTGAGATATTTTGCCCTAATCTTGTTAAATCAATTACTGTGGTAGTGATGTACTTTCGCAATGAGCCTAAATGCTATCTTTTAGAAATTTGATTATAGGTGAGCTAAGAATAAACCATCTTCGATAGCACAGACAGTTTACGCTGAATTAACACCAAACTAGGCCATAGTCGTCTTATCCTAAGCATGGCCTATCTTTGACTTACCATATACTCGGTAGTATGACTGCTGTATTTATTATATCACAGAAAATAAATGCAACATACACCGTATATTGGAATGAGATTTATTTGAAACAAAAGTCAGGATTATAAAATCACCACATTTTATTGATCTAATCGCAAAATAGAATTACAAAGTAAAACAAACCAAAGTTAGTAAGCTGGGGCTTACCTATACCTTAAGTGGATGGTTTAGTTCGCCATTTGAAATGGGGAAGACTGATTTTCACTTGAGAGTTCAGTGTTTGCTCCTTTGGGGAATGGGGAATTATTCAGAAAATGAGGAGGAGCTCCCTTCTGTCTTTTTCCATTTCCCCTGAAAGACTGGGTAGTCCTTTTTTCCTTCTTGGACGGCCCTTGGGAGACTTATTGAAGAGTTGTCTTTTTCTTTGCTTTTCTTGCCTTTCATGTATGCAATTTGCAAGAGTAATATCTAAATCAAGTTATAAATACTCTCCATACACAAGGAGGAGGATGTTTTGCTTCCAAATAATGTGGTGATTATAAAATCACCACATTTCATTGATCTAATCACAAAATAGAATTACAAAGTAAACAAACCAAAGTTACAAAGTTGGGGCTTACCTATACCTTAAGTGGATGGTTTAGTTCGCCGTTTGAAATGGGGAAGACTGATTTTCACTTGAGAGTTCAGTGTTTGCTCCTTTGGGGAATTATTCAGAAAATGAGGAGGAGCTCCCTTCTGTCTTTTTCCATTTCCCCTGAAAGACTGGG
>BPLS01027928.1:16421-45876 GCA_019656275.1 Rhododendron kiyosumense
GAGTCCTTTTTTCCTTCTTGGACGCCCCTTGGGAGAGTTATGGAAGAGTTGTATTTTTCTTTGCTTTTTCTCCCCAGGAGAGCTCCCCTTTCTTGCCTTTCATGTATGCAATTTGCAAGAGTAACATCTAAATCAAGTCATAAATACTCTGTTGGGAAAATTAAAATTTTGATTAGGATATTTCTGTTAGAAATTAAATGCCTAAACAAGAACAATAATCAACCAAGTAAGGCAATTAGATATTATTAGAGAAAAGATAAGAATAGCCTGTGGGGTGGTCAAGGCACGTGATGGCGCCCTCCTAAGGAATGATACACCCCCTTCTGCACGGGGTTGGACGGCGTTCTTTTCCCAAAATACAACGACTTTCAAGTTCTCTTCGGTGCAGCGAATTGAACTCACGAACTGTGTAATTTCCCGACACTCAAAACAATCCACAAATGTATGAAGTAAAAGAACCAAAAGAAGCTTTTGTATTTGTGAAAGAGTACACTGATTGGAAGAAGAGAAGAGAAGAATTTTACTGTCTACCGTGTAAACCAAAACTAAGTAGATGAGTAGTTTTTAAGGAGTGTTGTAGTTTTCAAGGAAAATCAATAACTTATTTATAGAGATTAAATATCTATCAGAATTTGTTATGAACTCCACGTTCATGCTAATAACATGGAGAATAAATAGGAAGCCAAGTATATCTCTATTTCATGCCAACTGAGAAAACCTTTAGCTATAGGGAGTAACGTTAGTGTTCTAATTTTTAGGAGGAAAAATAGGAGACCGGCCAAGTCAAATTGGTTATCAACTAACCAATCTCAGATATTTCTAACAATAATAATTTGCCCACCAAGAAAGGCACTTGTATGTGGTAAATAATATATCAGTAGACAACTCTAATCAAATATATTAATGTAAAATATTAAATGAAACCAACATACTCTCCATACACAAGGAGGATGACGTACTGAAACAAATGTTTTGCTTCCAAATAATTCGTTGGCAGCTAGCTAATGCACGGAACTTTATTTTTTTTTATGTTATTTTTATACCTCTTCTGGTGTTTGTGGGGTTGGAAGACTACGAATATGCCATTTTTCCTGGTGTGAGTTATAACCTCTTGCATTGTTATTATGATATAAAGTTTCTTTGTTGATGAAAGAATCCGAGAAAAAAAGAGTACTAGTTTTATTTTTTTTAACTGCAATTACTAGAAGTTAAAGCTACCAAGATGCAAGAAGTTAACAACTAGCAGTTAGATGATATTTACAATGTTTTTTTTTATCGGCAAAGATAAATTTTATTAAAAACGGGTAAAGGGGAAGGGAATCCAACAAATAGTTGGATAATACACTATAAAGATAAGGCCCAAAACACCTAAAGGTCTATCAGGGTCCACAACAGAAGAAACATTAAGCTCAACCCAAACCTAAATTAAACAATATAGCCCAAACACCCAAGACCCGGCCCAAGCCTGGACCGGCCCACCCAAACCATTCCACAAACCCTAACTACACCGGCACCCACTGCCGTACTAACCACCGGAGCCCAACCTCGCCGTTAAGCCGAGCCGGCCTCTCCCAGATGTAGAGGCCGGCGGCGGGAGCCAGCCTACGTGCAGTGAAAACCGAGGCAGCTGGGGCCAAAGGGCCATCCACCACCACAATCTGCCAAGACCGGTCAAACCCCTGCACAAAACAATCTACACCAGCAACAATATCAAACCAGAAGAAGGCGAAACTGCCGGCCCCTCGCCCGAATGAGAGATCAGACATGCCGCCGGCCAGAATTCGGCACACAAAAGACAACCAAGAACAACCCATCCATGGGGACCGCAACCACCTCGCCACCACCGGAGAGAAATCGACCCGATTAGACCGCCATCTTTGCCAATCGATTTTGAAATAAACCTGCAAAAACAGAGATTAGACAAAAACTACCTACACCTCCACCTCTGCCACACCACAGCCCGAACCTCCACCCTGATCGACCAGATCGACCACCACGCCGCCACCCACGACCACCAGAACATTCAGAACACCCACCGCCGCTAGGCCTCCGGAGGTAGCCAAGAAAACCTCCGGTTGGTGACTTGAGCGCTACACGCCGCCGCCACGCCCTCCCCGCAGAAGAGGGCGGTGTCCGAGAGCTGACGAAGAGACGGACAAACGGAAAGAGATCTCCATCAGGAAATGAAGAGGGAGGAGAGAGAGAGAGATAGCTGGACAGAGAAGGGGAACAAGGGCCCAGGGGGAGGAGGGAGGGAGGCGCCTCCCCCCCAGGCTGCGGCGGCACCGAGGGAACAAAAACCTTGCAGAGAAGAAAGTTTTGGTCTGACTACAGTTTTTAGAGAGAGAATCTTTTTATCAGCATTTCATTGTTGGACATGATATTAACAATGTTGTTTTATGTTCATTATTGGATTGGGGTTGTGCACTACTCTATTAAGCCTTCTGGGTATGAAGATTTGATTTGAACAAGCAACTCTAATTTATTACTTGTCAAGCCATTAGGCTTAAATCCCTCCCAGCCAGGGCTGGCCCCGGGGCGAGCCCAACAAGCCCCCGGGCTTGGACAATCCCCCACCACAGGGCAGCCAAAAGAAGAAAAAAAATTAATCATGAAGTATGTAATATTAAATATATAAGTTAGCGCATAATACTAAAAGATAGGGCGTTTGGCCCAGTGGTAAGGCAATTTTTTCCCACGGACTATGCGCTGGTTTGAGTCTCGCTGAGAGAGATCCAGATTTTTGATCCGACCAAGGGGGAGCCAACTTCATCTTTGTTAGTACTATTACTTCTTTTTCTTTTTTATTTGAAACAAAACATATTCTTCTTTTTTTTTATTTGAAACAAAACATCTTCTTCTTCTTTTTTATTTGTTTAAGCCTCCTACTATTACTTCTTTTTGTTTAATTTTTTTACTATTAAAAGTTAAAGGGTTTATTTAGTAAATTAAACTTCGTTGTAGTTGGGCCCAGAGTGCGCAGGGAGTGGCATTTTATAACCAAATGCACAGGGGCACTCCAAGCCCAACAGTTGTTATAAATATTTTTTATGTTTTGGTCATTTTACTTTCATATTCCTTTTGATTACAATACCTAATATATCTATATATATATATATAGAGAGAGAGAGAGAGAGAGAGAGAGACGTTAAAAAGTCTATATTTATAAATCTTACGCACTTATTTTTAACCTTAGTAGGTTTTTTTGCTAAAAAGGATTTTTACTTGTTTAATTTTTCGAGAGTTAATTTAATTAAATTGTTCAAATTTTCTTCCGATGTGCTCTCAATTGTGTGGTTAGAAGCTTTTATTGGGACGATGGTAGTTTCCAAAATGGTATGTGGTTGTTTATCGATATAGTTAAATATTTCGGTTACAGTTGCTTTGGTGGAGAGGAGTTTTTCTTAGTCGAAGTAAATAAAAACTTTACTTCGGACAATCATGGCACACGAAAGATTAAGTAGATTGGCTATGATCTCATTTGAAAATGAGTGCATGAAAAAGTATGATGACTTAATCAAAGAATTTGCTTTAAAAAATGCAAGGAGCAGACGAGCAGTTGTTTACTTTGAATCTGATCATGGTAATCTTAAAGCAATATAACCGGGGTTATATTTTGATTTTGATTTTTTGATATAATTCAAGCTAGCTAAAAGCAAAATGTAACATTGATTTTTTTTTTTTAACTTATATGGCTTTCTATATATTTCTTTTAACTTAATAATATGTGGGCAACTAAACTTGGGGCCGAACTTGGACAACCCAAACATTGGGGTCGGCCCTGCTCCCAGCAGTAGATGATGCTGCCAATGTTGCTATAACTCTATTTTAACTTTCTTGGCGAGAAGACTCGTTTTGAACAAAAGTCTCATTTTCTTGTCAAGCAATTCATCTTCGACGCAATTTGAACAAAAAATGAAGCCAATTTTTCTGGGACGAAGTGTTTTTGTGTGCAAGATCTGGGGCGGAACTATGTTGGGCCCGGGGTCCGGCTCCCCAAGCGTCCAAGTTTTAAAATTTTTATTTTGTATATATCTAATTTTGAATAATATTGATAATTATTCGTGTATAGCTGCTTATAATCTTAATAATTTTTGTTCGATTTGATAAAAAACTTAATAATTTACATTCTCAATTTCTTTCATAAATAAAAATAAGCATGTGATAATTGATGTAGCCTAAAGAATCATTTCAATGTAAAAATGTGATGAATTGGAAAGTAAAAACTTTATAATATAATAAATATATGTTTCGATAAAAAATACTCCATATGTCTACCAAGCCAGCCCCCTCAGAGTAAAATCCTGGCTCCGTCGCTGTGCAAGATGACGGAGAGTTGTGCATTTTGTTCATTGTTTACCCACTGAACACTAAACACAAGATTAAAATAGAACTGTTTCTTCCAATAGCTCAAACAAACCAGCATCAACTGATGGCAGGGGAGAGCGATAGAGTGTGGAAGCTCTGACTGCCTCGAATTCATCTTTGAGGGTTATTAAAAACGAACAAGGCGAGTTTCTTCTCTGAACTTGTAGTATAATTCAATATCCACCGTCCACTTTGGTTCCATGAGTGTCAATTCATCCCAAAAGATGGACATTTTAGAGTGAAAATCAGAGACAGATTGTCCTTTTTTTGTTTCAGATCTCGAATATCAATCTCAAGCTTGTATTTTGTTGGGAATGCCTTGTATTCTTTAGTCCCACATTGGTTAATTATGTTGTTCCCGTTTTTGTAGACTATTATAAATAGGACTTTTGGGGAACTTCTAAAGTATCTTTTGGGCTTTCATATTTGTGGCCTTTCTAGAGTTACGGATTACAGCCGGCTCTTTGTATCTCTTCTTCACGTTAGTTATTGAATCCTCTCTCTCCTCGCTCGTGGACGTACGCATCTTGGGGAACCACGTATACATTGTGTCTTTGTGATTTCTTATTTAGTTTTCAATTTCTCGTTCTTAGCTTGCATCCATAGCGTTCGTTACAATAAACTGGTATCAGAGCCTTAGGTTGCAAAAACTAGTGCTTCGTTTCCGATTGTGGCTATGGCGGCTAAATTTGAGATTGCGAAATTTGATGGGCAGAGCAGCAGTTTTAGTCTTTGGAGAGTAAAGATGAAGGCTCTGTTAACCCAACAAGGATTGCACAAAGCTTTGTTAGGCAAGATTAATTCTGGAATCAAAGAGGAAGATTGGGATGATATGGATGCCAAAGCTCTGAGTTCTATTCAGTTGAGTCTGGCAGATGACGTTCTTCGAGAGGTGGAAGAAGAAACTTCAGCAACAGGAATTTGGCTGAAGTTGGAAGGCATATATATGACGAAGTCGCTCACCAACAAGTTATATCTCAAACAACGTCTTTATACGTTTCATATGCGAGAAGGTATACCTGTTAAGGATCATTTAGACGAGTTTAATCATATTATTATGGATCTGAAAAATATTGATAGTAAAATTGAGGATGAGAACCAAGCCCTAATTTTGCTATGTTCTTTACCACTTTCGTTTGAGCACTTTATTACAACTCTATTGTATGGAAAAGACACAATATCCATGGAGGATGTTAAGGCCAGTCTTTATTCGAAAGAATTGAGGAAAAAAGTGTCAGGTGAGGGTGATGCTCATGCGAAGGGTTTGTTTGTTAGGGGAAGAACAACAGAAAGGGTGGAGTCGAGTAATAGGGGAAGATCCAGATCATCAGGTAAGAAGAAGGGAAAGTGCAATTATTGCAAGAAACCCGGGCACTGGAAAAGTGACTGTTTAAAACTTAAGGAGAAGGAAAAAGAAGACCAGAAAGGGGGTAAAGTAATTGCTGGAATTGCTAAAAGTTCAGATGAGTCAAATAACGTGTTATCAGTTACAGAGGGCGATTCTCGCTCTAATACCGAGTGGATTATGGATTCTGAATGTTCATACCATATGTGTCCGCATAGAGAGTGGTTTTCTACTTATGAGGCGGTCAATGGTGGTACAGTTTTGATGGGCAACAACATGGCCTGTAAGACTGTTGGTTCAGGAACAATTCAGCTTAGGATGCATGACGGTATTATTAGGACTTTATCTGAGGTTCGACATGTTCCAGATTTGAAGAAAAATTATATATCCCTTGGTGCTCTTGATTCTCATGGTTGCAAATTCCTCGGTGAATGTGGAGTTTTGAAAGTCTCTAAGGGTGTATTGGTACTGATGAAGGGTCAAAAGCGTGGTAACCTCTATACACTCCAGGGCAGTACAGTTTTAGGTGCTGCAGCAACGGTCGCTTCATCCAAGGTTTCAAATTCAGACTTGACCCGTTTGTGGCATATGCGCCTTGGGCATATGAGCGAGAGTGGGATGACAGTTTTGAGCAAATATGGTTTGCTATGTGGCCAGAAAACTAAAAAGCTGGATTTCTGTGAGCATTGTGTCTACGGCAAGCAGTGCAAGGTAAAATTCAATACAGCTGTTCATCGCACCAAAGGCACAGTGGATTATTTTCACTCGGATCTTTGGGGTCCCGCAGAGGTAACTTCTAAAGGTGATTTTCGTTATTTAATGAGTATTATCGATGATTTCTCTCGTAAGGTTTGGGTGTATATGTTGAAACATAAGAGTGACGCCTTTAATACATTCAAACAGTTCAAAACTTTGATTGAGAATCAGACTGGTAAGAAAATAAAACGTTTGAGAACTGACAATGGTATGCAGTTTTGTCTTGGCGAGTTTGATAGGTTCTGTAGTGATGAGGGCATTATGAGGCATCACACAGTGAGAAAAATCCCTTAGCAGAATGGTGTAGCTGAACGAATGAACAGGACTCTTTTGGAGAAGGCACGTTGTATGTTGTCCAATTCCGGATTGGGCAAAGAATTTTGGGCTGAAACCGTTTCCACAACATGCTATTGGTGAACAGGTCTCCGTCGACTGCTATTGAGTGTAAGACTCCGTTTGAGGTATGGTCAGGTCATCCAGCTGATTATTCTGTGTCGCGTGTTTTTGGGTGTCCAGTTTACGCTCATGTGAATGAAGGTAAATTGGAGCCACGGGCCAAGAAGTGTATTTTCTTGGGTTATGCAGCTGGTGTCAAAGGGTACAGGTTATGGTGCTCTGATGATTTGAAGTTTTTAATCAGTAGGGATGTGACTTTTGATGAAAATTATCTGATTAAGGGGTCTAAGCAAGTTGATGATACAGTTCAGGAACAGAGTGTTCCAAAGCAAGTGGAGTTGTTGAGTGAATCTTCCGACTCAGGGAAGAAGCACATTGAGAAACTAATTGAAGAGGAGTTCAAAAGTTCAGACATAGAGGTTGATGCGTTAGTTGAGCAACCACGCACTATTGCTAAAGATAGGCCAAGGAGGGAGATTCGGCCTCCTGAAAGGTATTCGGCTTATTCTAAGATGGTGGCTTATGCTTTATCAATTGCTGAGACAGTTGAGTATGAGGAGCCTTCTAGCTATACAGAAGCTGTTTCTAGCATTGAGTCTGCACAGTGATCTGTTGCTATGAGTGAGGAGATTGAGTCTCTTCAGAAGAATCAGACATAGGAGTTAGTAGAACCGCTGAAAGGGAAAAGGATTGTTGGGTGTAAGTGGGTCTTCAAGAGCAAACCAGGAATTCCAGGGGTAGAAGATGCTCGGTTCAAAGCTCGGCTAGTGGCAAAAGGATACAGCCAGAAGGAAGGTGTTGATTAGAATGAGGTATTTTCACCAGTTGTAAAACATAGTTCTATTCACACTTTAAATACTATTGTTGCATGTTATGATCTTGAGTTAGAGCAACTTGATGTCAAAACTGTGTTTTTGCATGGCGAGCTTGAGGAACAGATTTATATGCGTCAACCTAAGGGATTCGTTGTTTCTGGTAAGGAGGATCACGTTTGTTTACTTCGTAAGTCTTTGTATGGCCTCAAACAATCCCCTAGGCAGTGGTATAAGCGGTTTGATACTTTATGATAAGCCAGTCATATTCTAGGAGTGAGTATGACAATTGTGTGTATTTTCGAAAACTTCCAGATGGTTCATTTGTTTATCTACTGTTGTATGTTGATGATATGCTTATTGCTGCCAATAGTGTATTAGAAATTAACAAGTTGAAACAACAGTTAGGTGGTGAGTTTGAGATGAAAGATTTGGGTGCGGCAAAACGTATTTTGGGTATGGAGATTTGCAGAGATCGAGTAGCTGGTAAATTATTTTTGAATCAGAAGTCTTATGCTCTTAAAGTGCTTGAGCGCTTTGCCATGCAGAATTCGAAGGGCTTTTTTGTACGAATGGTCCCCAATGTATTAGCGAATTGTCAATTTGGTCCCCAATATATAAATTGTGTCTATTTAGTCCCCAATATTCACAATTCGTGTTTAAATGGTCCTTGAGCCTAACTCCGTTTGTGTTCACCGTTAGTGCAAGGGTATTTTTGTCTTTAAGCAACCATCACCCCACAAAACTTCTTCTTCCAAACTAAAAACCCTAAACAGCAAAAGAAAAAAAAAAAAAAAACTCATAACCCTAGTCTTTAAGGGCTGGTTTTGCATTTTCCAGTTCCCCTTTTTGGATTTTGGGTGTTTGGCCGGAAGAGAGAGAATGAATTTTGGGTAAAATGGATTTTTCAATTTCTTGTTTCTAAAACAAAACCAATTGTAACGCCCCGACTTTTCGGAGGTAAAATAAAATAATTTTCTTAAGAAAATTTGCTAAATAAATATGATTTTCCAAAAGAAATGTTTAGCTATTACAATCTCAAGAAAATTTATTGATTCAAAATACATTAACTTCAGAGCTGACTCTAGGCTTGACACGAATCCCGAGCATACTGGATCTCCATTCCTGATGTTCTCTCCGCGTCGAACTGCACCGTCACTGAATCCTGCGCCATCTGGCAAATTGATCGCCGAAGCAAACGATTTGCCAGGATACAGACGTATCCGTGAGTGATAAAATCACCCAGTAGAATAATCCAACCCAACCACCCCTCTTACTTTACAGTTAGCAAGCAGCAGGATAAAATGATACGAAGAAGTAAAACAGAGATTTTTCACATAAGCCAGTTCATTACTATCCATCATCCTATCGTGAAATCTAAGATCTCCTCCGCGGGATCTTTCCTCCCCAACCGCTAGCCATGCTCGGTCCCATGAGGTCACTTCCCTTTGCTGTCGCAGGTACACCTAAGTTATATACCGAGTGTGCACCCCAATAACTACAACAAGGGGTAAGCTTATCATGCCTGAATCGTGACTAGGGTTCGCTTATCTTATATACCGCTTCCACAATCATCACAACCATCACTGGACTCTCGCCAGTTTCAATTCATCACTGGACTCTCGCCAGTCTATCAATTCATCACTGGACTCTCGCCAGTTTCAATCTCATCACAAATTTCATCACATCTCAAATTCTCGCCTGCAGGCATTCTAAAAATAAAACTTTCCAATTCATCCATTATCTAGCATCGTCTAAATGAATTCTATTCGCATACCACCCCATGTCTCTAGGGTCCAATCTAGCATTCAAATCAGATATCGATGCAATATATAATTAAACCAAATAATAATTAAAACAAACAATCAACAATGCAATCACACAACCTTTTATGGATGGGCCGTTGCCCTTATTCTTGTATGGCCACAATGTCAATAATGAAGTAGGATTCTTATAAATATTTTTAATAAATATTTTCTAAGCTTTAAATAATTATTACAAAGTAATTGAATTTATTAAACACTAATTAAATACGTTAATTCGATAAAATGTTATAATAATTAACATGACTCTAATAAAAGTCCTAAAAAGTCCCATACAATCAGTTGAGTGTCAAAAGTTGGGTTTAGAGGGTCGAAGAATTAATTTACATGAAAACGTTAATTAAAATGACCGAAAGTGGAGTAAATAGACAATAAATAATTAATAATAAAAAATAAATATTGAGACTGACATAATTTCATATTTGGACAGTAAGGAGTCTAAATAAAATTATTCGGGCATTAATAATAATGTTTATAAAGTCGTAAAGTAATTTTGATTGGAATTACTTTAAAAATAATAATAAATAGTGAATTAATTAAAATAAATATTTAATTTAACAAGTTACTGTATTTGGCATTCAAGAAGTCTAAAAAAAATTAGTTGGAGTATTAAAACGTTGGTTGAAAGGTCGTAACTAATTTTCGTTTGTAAACGTTGAACGATAACTAATAAATAATTTAATAAATAGATAATTAAATAAAAAAAATATGATCTCAACAAGTTATGATCTTTGAGGTGTGAAAAGTCTAGGAAAAATAGTTCGGGGGTCAAAAACGGTGTTCGGGAGGTCGCAAAACACATTCGGACCAAAACAGTTCCTGCCGCAAGGTTTGACCGAGTCAACCTTGCGGCTGAGAGGACAACCGCGAACTCCAGGCCTGGTTCTTGCGGCCCGAAGGTCGCGGCCGTAAGGTCGCGTCCAGATTCGGTTTTTTTGATTTTTTGCAACGGTTTTGGTGCATGGGACCATTCGGGCTATTGGGTTATGCTTAAAAACATTAAATATACTTAGAGAAGTGTTTGGGAGAGATTATAATACCTCGAATCGGATCGAATTGATTTTTAATCGAAACTTGAAACTTTGAGAAGAAGGTTTCGGATTCTTCGATCGGGAAGCCTTGGGGCCGAATTGAATGATGTTTAGGGATGCTTGGGGTTGTAAGAAGATATTGGAATGGTCAATTCGGGTTTTGGTTGGTTGTAACTAGGAAACCCACTTTTCTCTCTCTTTCTTTCTCTCTCTAGAACTCCATTGATTGGAGCTTGCTTTTCTTCTATTTTTTTTTCCTCTTTTCTGGTCGGAGGAGTGTGGAAAATAATGTGGTATTTTCGTGGGTCAATGGGGTGGGGTATTTATAGGTGAATTTGGAGTGTTTCGATTGAAATTGGATTTTAAAGAGGTTGTATTCTATCGGGTTTCGGTATGGACGAATATAATACGAAAATATAGCAAGGGAGATGAATTAGAGACCGAGTAGGAGAGCGAGAGATGATAGGATTACTATGCATGCAATTTAAATAAATAAAAGTAAGATAATTAAGACTAAATTAATTTTATTTGTATATATCTACTAGATAATTATAATTAAGATAATTTTATTATTACAAACGATACTCTTTAAATGATTTTATAAATGATAAAATTACGGGTCGTTCCAAGTTGAATTAAAATTTTGCTAAACAAATTTTTGGTTACGAAAAATAATAGTCTAGGTTTTGGTTTAATCTAATAACACTTTTAAATAATTAATCAATTACTATAGAATATTTGATTAAAAATAGTTTCTCATAAAAAAAAAAAATAGGGCAAAAATCCGGGACGTTACACCAATAATCTGGTAAAAGGAGCTTTTTGAATTCCCATTTTTCCATTTCATCCAGCCATGCCAAAAGACAAGGATTCCCTCTCTCTTTTGGATAATTCCCAATCATGCCAAAAAATATCCGAACCTATTTTATTTTTTCTTTGTTTATACTCTGTATCTTTTTTCTTTTTTATTTATTTAAAATTATTTTAGTGTTCCAAAATTTCAATCCGGTTGAATTGGTGGAAAGATTTTGTTTTTTTTATCATTTTATCTTTAATGGTCATTATGAAATTTTGAACTCGTAGAATCAAATATCTCTTAGGGCTAATCAACGAGAGCCCTAAAGTCAAAATTTAATTATGGCCATTTAGGATAAAATGATTAGAAAACTAAAATCTTTCCATTGGTTCAAACGGATTAAAATTTGGAACACTTAATTTTTTAACTATATTTTTAAATATATAAACTGTCATTTTTAAATATAGTTCATCTACATAGCAGAATTTCAGAATTAAATTTTAAATAAATTGAGCCCAAACATTATTTATATACATTATAAATCATTATTAATAACCGAGGGCAACATAGTAAAAAATCAATCCATAATTCATTCTATATCTTCCAAACACTACTCTTACTACAAAATGCATTCTGCACATATCATCTAAACACTCTACCAACTACAAAATACATTTTGATCATAATCCCTAAAGCCAAAAAGGCAAAAAGTGAAAAATGAAAAGCAAAAAAGTTGACTCCCAAACACCCCCTAACTATATTTAAAAATGACAGTTTATATATTTAAAAATATAGTTAAAAAATTAAGTGTTCCAAATTTTAATCCGTTTGAACCAATGGAAAGATTTTAGTTTTCTAATCATTTTATCCTAAATGGCTATAATTAAATTTTGACTTTAGGGCTCTCGTTGATTAGCCCTAAGAGATATTTGATTCTACGAGTTCAAAATTTCATAATGACCATTAAAGATAATGATAAAAAAAACAAAATCTTTCCACCAATTCAACCGGATTGAAATTTTGGAACACTAAAATAATTTTAAATAAATAAAAAAGAAAAAAGATACAGAGTATAAACAAAGAAAAAATAAAATAGGTTCGGATATTTTTTGGCATGATTGGGAATTATCCAAAAGAGAGAGGGAATCCTTGTCTTTTGGCATGGCTGGATGAAATGGAAAAATGGGAATTCAAAAAGCTACTTTTACCAGATTATTGGTTTTGTTTTAGAAACAAGAAATTGAAAAATCCATTTTACCCAAAATTCATTTTCTCTCTTCCGGCCAAACACCCAAAATCCAAAAAGGGGAACTGAAAAATGCAAAACCAGCCCTTAAAGACTAGGGTTATGAGTTTTTTTTTTTTTTTCTTTTTCTGTTTAGGGTTTTTAGTTTGGAAGAAGAAGTTTTGTGGGGTGATGGTTGCTTAAAGACAAAAATACCCTTGCACTAACGGTGAACACAAACGGAGTTTGGCTCAAGGACCATTTAAACACGAATTGTGAATATTGGGGACTAAATAGACACAATTTATATATTGGGGACCAAATTGACAATTCGCTAATACATTGGGGACCATTCGTACAAAAATTCGAAGCCAATCAGTACCCCTTTGGCAGCACACTTTCAACTTTCAGCTGAGTTCTCACCACAGTTGGAGGATGAGGAGAAGTATATGTCTTAGGTTCCATATTCGTGCGCAGTTGGGAGCCTTACGTATGCTATGGTATATACTCGTCCTGATATTTCACATGCAGTTAGTGTCGTTAGTCGTTATATGGGGCGTCCAGGAAATGCACATTGGGAGGCTGTGAAATGGATACTACGGTATTTGTGCGGAACTGCAGGTGTTGGTTTATTATTTGGGGTTGCCAATTCTGGTGATCATGCTGTCGGTTATGTTGATTCGGATTTTGCCGGTGACCACAATAAGAGGAGGTCTCTGACAGGTTATGCTTTTACTTTGCTTTGTGAGCTTGGTCTTGCACAGGATGTGAGTTCAGTATTTTGTGATTCGCAGAGTGCTATACATTTGACTAAAAATCTGATGTATCATGAGAGGACCAAGCATATCGATGTCAGGTATCACTTCGTTCGGGATATCATCTCACAGAAGCAAGTTGAGTGTGAAGAAAGTGGGTACGGCAGATAACCCAACAGATATGTTGACTAAACCGATTCCGGTTGCCAAGTTCAAGCATTGCTTGGGCTTGATTGGTATTTGCAGTTGATGGCCCCTCGGGGGCATTTGGCGAGTGAGAGGTTAGAAGGGGAGAGCTATATTTGGTGATTTGGTTCAGTGGAATTCAAGTCAAGGTGGAGAATTGTTGGGAATGCCTTGTATTCTTTAGTCCCACATTGGTTAATTATGTTGTTCCCGTTTTTGTAGCCTATTATAAATAGGGCTTTTGGGGAACTTCTAAAGTATCTTTTGGGCTTTCATATTTGTGGCATTTCTAGAGTTACGGATTACAGCCGGCTCTTTGTATCTCTTCTTCACGTTAGTTAGTGAATCCTCTTTCTCCTCGCCCGTGGACGTACCCATCTTGGAGAACCACGTATATCTTGTGTCTTTGTGATTTCTTGTTTAGTTTTCAATTTCTCGTTCTTAGCTTGCATCCATAGCGTTCGTTACAACATATTTTCTTGAAAAGTTAGTTTGAACATAGCGCCTTGCGAGAAAATCCCAAACTGGTTTTGCAGCCTCAAACTTACCTAGTTGCATGCTAATCGAGACACTAACAGAGTCTTCAATCCAGGTAATGATTTTACTGTTATCCCATTCATCCAATTCCTCTTCAAAGGCATCATCCTTTTGATCGTTGGATTTAAAGGGATACGTTTTCTTACTAGTGACACCCTTCCACGTGCCTTATCCTTTCAGAAAAATAAGCATGAGATCATGAGACCAATGGCTGTACTTGCGACCGTCTAATTTGACAGAGATGGTTTGAACAACATCAAATGAGGCCATATTGGTAGGAAAAGACTAGCGCAAACAGATATCAAGGCAAGGATCCAAGAGTTATACATATTACTGGATCTAGACACATCAAAGAGGGCTTATCAAAGAAAAAAAAGTAGTACTCAGAAGCAATCAACTAACTGAGATTGACAACCCCTAGAATGAGAGACAACCAGGAGAGGAAGACACCAAACAGAACAATGGGCTCTGATACCATGTAAATTAAAGAAGTGCAATATCAATAAATAACTTTTTTTTAAAATGCAATATCAATCACTTACTTGTATTGAACTCAATAATCCAGTTTATAGTACAATGACGGATAGGAACGTAATCCTTCAGGATCTTCTAATAGCTAAGGCAAGAAATCTAGACTAGACTACATGAGCACAGTTAGGCAACAAAGTCACACACGAGTATATCAAAAGATGATATTAGCTAATGATACTATGCATGAAATTCAAAGAAAGTGGGCTACAGAAGCTGTAGAATTTAGCATACATATGCTTCTGTATATACCAATATCTGTAATATTCAACCTACTATCTTCCTAACCAGAATTTGAAGTACTTATGTCTCCTTCACCCAATAGCAGTTATCCTTCCTTTTAAGTTTCACACGTTCAAACTAATGAACTTGCGAGCTAGCCCCGTAGTGGTTGCATGCTTGTTCCAAATTCATCTAGTCTTTGATTCAACTCTTCTGACTCCCACTAACAAACTAACATTTCTTGCCTTTCCTCCACACACACAAAAAAAAAATTACCATGATCTAACATTATCCAAGGCACTAGAAACTTTCACATTTACCGACCCCTAGTGAGTATTGACTCTGTGCTAGATATGGAGGGAACAGAAGACTTCACAATGGATGATGGAAATGACATGACAAATTCAGATCATGCTTCATTACCAAGACCTATTGTACCAATACTTGTGTTGTCATGAATTATCTCCGGCAACAGGACATCTCCCTCAAGGTATTGAATCACTTGCCGCATGCTGGGTCTTGTCGCTGCATTAGACTTTGAGCAAAGCAGGCCTAGTTTCAAAACCAACTCCATTTCGTCCTGCAAATAATCTCCTCCCAATCTAGGATCACTTGTCTCGAGAATCGCTCCCTCTTTCCAATTCTCAAAAACCCAATCAACCAAAATCACCTCTTGAGGTGACCGTTGTGGCTGTATGGGCCTCCTTCCACAAGCTACTTCAAGTATGAATGCACCGAAAGCAAACACATCAGTGCTTGTGGTTGCCTTTCCAGTTCTAGTAAGCTCTGGTGCAAGGTACCCAATTGTCCCAACCACATGGGTAGTTTCGGGGTTTGCTCCATGATCATATAATCTAGCAAGACCGAAATCCCCAAGCCTTCCATTTAGATCTGCATCCAATAGAACATTACTAGCCTTCACGTCTCTGTGAAGAACAACTTGTTCCCATTCTTCATGCAGATACAGAAGGGCGGATGCTACTCCTCTGATGATATGATAACGTTGTTCCCAGACGAGGATTGGCTTTTCATTGCTAAATAAGAACTTGTCAAGGCTTCCATTCGGCATATAATCATAGACCAACAGCAGCTCTCCCTTCCGCCGGCTATAGCCAAGGAGCTGCACCAAGTTCCTGTGCCTTAGCCTTCCTATGCTAGCAATTTCAGCCACAAACTCCTTCATCCCTTGTTTTGAATCATGAGAGACTTTCTTGACTGCAACTTGTTCCTTCGAAGACGGAAGCACTCCTCTATAAACCTTTCCGAAACCTCCTGCTCCAAGAAGCTCTTCATCTATGAAACCTCTGGTAGCTTTGAAGAGATCCTTATAGGAAAACCTTTGAGGGCCATATTCCCTTTCCCAATCTTCACGTATATCTTCATACTTCTTCCTCCTCAACATGTAAAATGTCCCTGCAATTGTGATAGTCAGCACAATGAACACTGTTGCTACTGATATTGCAATTCCTAGACCGGGTTTCAGTCTTGGTTTTCTTTGATGAGGAAGTGGAGGAAGTGAAGGAAGCTTTGAAATTTCTAGGCCCTGTGCTTTCCCACTTTTATTGAAGCTCCAACCAAGAATATAGTGGCTCCCTGCGACTGCTCCCGTAGCAGCAGAGAAACCAACATACATGGTATCTAACAAAATTGAAGAAAGATTGATGTGTGTTGACAGGAGAGACTGATCCGGTTTGGGACTTGTAAGAGGAGCTAGTGTTACATTGAGTACATTCTCAAACCCATCATACTCAATCCAAACATGCATTGGACTCCCACTTGCAAGTTCCAAAGTCCGGTTTATCCGTTTTCTGTTGGAGTAATATGTGACGGTTGCGGATACATTTGATACTAAGCTGTTAACATCAATTCCAACATGGTTATTATTTATGTCATGGAATTCAGGATTTACAATGGAATCGAACTCAATTGCCAACAGATGGTTGGAAGGGAATCCATTGTTAGAAGAATTGAGGAGCCCTAAATACTGGTTTCCCGTGGCTTGGGTGAAGTCCATAGATGGTGAGATGGCGAAGGCCATTCCATGAGAACTCAAATTTGTTAACCGAGGAAAAATGGCAAACACAAAATGGGTGGAAAATGAAAGAGCTTGAGGTAACGTGGACGAAGATGTATCGAATCCTATAGGGTGCTGGTAGAAAGCACGACCAATTTTATGCTGTGAAAAATTGGTTAGCTGCAAAAGACCATTGGAATGGATTTTTGCAACTCCTTCAAGGCTAATATTGGCTCCATTGAAGCCATTATACGCGAATTGGTTTTCATCTACAGCCATGGCTAGGGGATTCAAGCAAACATATAAAAGTATCAGAAAATAAACTGATACTAGTGTGGAAGTCATTTACCAAATTTCGGGAAGTGCTTCTTGCTTGTAGAAGGTCAGTTTTGGTTGGAGATAGATTCTTCTTTGTTATTATACATAAGAGTCTCCTGCCAAGGGTTAAAACGGGCATTTGGGTAGTCAACACCGTTGCGTAGAGGGCAGCAGGTCAGCTAAAGAAACCTAATTTTGTGACTGAATGATAATAACTTCACTGCGGCTCCGATGTAACAGTCACCATGTCATTCTCCTCATTACTTCGATAGAGAATGGAAGACCACACAAACAAACCATAATTTAAATGAAGACTATTTAAGGAACAAACCAGGATCGTATCTTTTTCAGAGATGGATTAAGGATCAATTTGTGAGCAATGATTCTCATGTTGGATTTGTGAAGCCCGGTTCAGTTTGGTTTGTCACTTTGCAAACGATGACGTACAGGGTTTGACGGGAGGGGCTCTCTACATCGAGATAAATATAATCCATAAAATGCGCAAAATGAAATTTGGTAGTATAGTGTTAGTACAGATTTCAATCTACAGGAACATGAATTAATTCAATTCTAGAAATTTGTGTCGATGGTTTAGTTCGCCGTTTGGAATGGGAAATACTGATTTTGACCGGAGAGTCCACTGTTTGCTTCTTTGGGGAATTATTCAGAGAATGAAGATCGGTAGTCTTTTTTTCCTGCTTGGACTGCCCTTTGGAGTCTTATGGAAGCCTTTCTTTGTTTTTTACGGTCTGAGTGACTGGGCCAGTTTACGCATACTTCAACTAATCTCCTCATCAGAGCAGCATTGGTTGGGCCCCACCGCGTGGGCGTGGAAGCGAGACACGGTGTCTAGCACCGGGGTGGCGCACGTCAGAGGGCTACGCCGTGGATGTGGTTGTTGTTGTTGGGATTGTTGTTTGGGGCAAGTGTTTGTGGTGGGGAGGTTGTATCTGTGGAAGAGGAGAGATGATATTTGTATTTTTTTTTTGAATTAAACGTGATGTATTCTGAGAGAATGACGTATCTCGTAAAACGAAAAATAAGTACTTAAAAAATAAAAATCTTAACGGTACGGGACTTGAATTCCATGTAGCTCTCTCCTTGCTTCATTTCTTTTCACTTTCCTATTTTTGAGCAAACTTTTGTAGAACCTGCCACGCACTTTTATAAATAAAATAAAAAAAACCCAATTTTTGTTGTATCACATTATGTATAGTTTGTTGGACTCAATTGTGATTTTGAAAGAGTAATCAAGTTTCTGTTGTGGAATGGCTAACTAGATCATTTCTACCATTTCAGTGTGCTTAAGGTTTCACTTTACATAGAATTATTCTATAAAAATGGGATTATCTTGTTCGGAAAAAAAAAAAAAAAAAGGTTTCACTTTACTTTTTGACCAGCCAGAAAATGCAGATATTATATATAAGAAAACAGTGCATTAAAAACGGACACTATTGGTCTGAAAATACAAAAACAACAAATAAAAATAACAAAACCAAAAAAGGAAAAAGCCGTCTGGAACCACGACGCCGGAGCCGGATCCGTCGAATACACTCATAAAGAGGGGTTAGAGAGGTCGAAATTGCGAGGCCAAGTATGAATACAGAGCAGACCCTCTTGGATGACCTGCCGACCAAGGGAAAAAAGAGCTATGTGTGTCCATTGTCCACATATTAATGGTTTGAATATGACAATTAGTAAGATATTTTAAAATAGCTATTCAAGACTTTTCGATGACTATTTGAGAAAGGCAGTACAACTACTCAGCAGTGAATAGACCAAATGCTTGTTTTGGCTCATTAGGTTAAGTGGTTTATATTTTTGTTTTTGTTTTTATTTAAATTTTTTTACATTTATTTTACGTCAAACTTTTGTGACTTATTGATTCATGTCAAACGAGAGGAATCAGAAAAGTAAAAGAAACTCATATTTTTTGAATAAAAACTAAAATAAGCCCAAAAGATTGGATTTTTTTACTTTTTTTTGTCTTTATTTAAAAAATTGTGAGTTTTGATCATAATTTTTTACTTTTTCGATCTTCTCAACGAGATGAATCAATGAGTCACAAAAGTTTGACGCAAAATTAACAATTGCTAATTTTTTTAAATAAAGACAAAAAAAATAGTGATTTTAACTTATCCCAAAACAATAATAAGACATGAAGATGTTTCCAATTCCACGACAACTGTCATGGTACTGAAAATGTTAAGATAGCTTATCAGGTCTTGAAGACTTCTCCAATAGAAAGGTCACGCACCAAAAATTAACTATATTTCGCCCATCAAATTCAGCTTATTTTTGGAATAAACCAGGAAAGTAAAATATTTGGACCAAATGAAATATCTTCTTTGATTTGGTGCAGAGAAATTGAAAAAATATCCACGCAAGTACTTTAATTTATGATCCGAAAACTTGACCTCTTTGTTTAGGGGATTCTTAAAAGAGAACAGATGCAGTATTTTTTTCCTCTTATTGATGTACTATTCAACCTTTTTGCCTGAAAATTGCACTATTAAAGAGAAAGTTTGAATGTATGGTGAAGTTCGAAAGATTTTTTTGGGTTATTAAGTAGAAAACAAATAGAGGAGGAGAGAATATTCGGGGCCGAGATGGATTTTCGTGAGATTTTTCTATTTATTTCATGAGAATGTACCGTATGTCTTACACGTGTTTAGCATATAGTTTAGATATACAGGTTCTCCACTTGGATGAATTGTCAAGCTAAGACGGCATCTGCATCCGGGGGTGATGTCAGTTCGATCGGTTTTTTGGAATTTTAGCAACCGAAATATCGGTTCGGTTTTCCATATTCACCTACCGAAACCGATCGAAAGGGATATCGGTTTTTCGGTTTCGCTTCATTCGATCTTTAGTTTTAAGTTATGGACCTCTTTTGAGCCTCAAAAAAAAAATAAAGTAATGATTCACAGATATATTGTGCCCATTTGGGCTAAAAATGCAAGATTTATGTCTCAACACACTACAAATCATTTGGGCCAAAATACATAAACAAATTTCATGCTTTTAAAGCTTCATTTGGGCCAGTAAATTCCAAACCGAAAAAAATTATGATCCAAACTATGGTAGGGTATGTATAATTCGGTTCGGTTCGGTTTTTTCGGTTGAAACCTCAATAAAACCAGAAAACGAACCGAAAAAATAAATTTCTATAAACAAAAGCCAAACTAAACCGAATTTCTCTCCCAAACCGAACCGAACCAATTACTTCGGTCAGTTTTTTCAGTTTTTCGTATCACCCCTATCTGCATCCATCCCCATCAGACCTACGACAATCCTCTCATCTGGTTCCATTGGGATGGACTGTTTGTCTCTTTCACCATAACATTATTTAACAAGAAGCGCAGTACCCATACTATATGGTAGTGCAAAAAAAAATTATGCAGTACCCAGACTATATGGTAGTACAAAAAAAAATTATGCAGTACCCAGACTATATGGTAGTACAAAAAAAATTATTACATTTAATACAACTTAACCCTCATCGATGCATTATTTAACCTTTAAGTTAAAAATTGTATTAAAAGAGAGAGTTTGAAAGATTTTTTTCGAGTTGTTCAAAAGAAACCGATAGAGGGAGAGAGAATATTAGTGGTTGAGGCAGATTTTTATGGGAGTTTTTAATTCTTTGTTTAAAAAGGAAGAACGAATGTGCACTGTGGCGGATAAAAAAGGAAAATTTGTGCAGTGTGTTCCTCACTTGGTTATAGTATATATAGTATAGATAGATTTCGCCATAAAAGTGTGGTTGCGATCAAAATGGTAGGAATGTGTGCGATTGATAGTAGCAGTACTAATACTGTCCAGTAGAAGTAAACACGAGAATGATTACACCGTAACTTATCAGACTTCAAGCTTATCGATACGAAGAATAGAACCCCTGCATTCAAATGTATTTGTAATGGTTCACATTTCAAAAAATATCTTACACGATACTTTTACACACCATTAAAAAGTACTTCATCCGTCCCTTATTTAGAGTCCAGTATTTCATTTTGGGTGGTCCCTCAATAAATGTTCATTTTGTAAAGTTAGTAGGTAATAGTTGGTGTATTATCTATTTTGTTCCTAAAAGAATATTCTATTTTAAAAAGTTACTGAGTAAAAATGTAATGATGATGGGTAAGTAGGGAAAGTAGAGAAAAAAATTGATATAAAAAATATAATGATAATATTTTTTTAATAAATTGGAGTTACGAAGCAGGACACTTAAAAAGGAACAGAGAGAATATATGACATAAGATACTCTTTAAAATCTAATTCATTAAAAACACTTTTAGGTGGTGTTCCACTTTCTCCAAAAAGCACTTTTTGGAAAAAGAAGGTAGTTTCAAACTCAAATATAATGAAAATGAAAAATATTTTTTTAATTTTTTTGCACCGTTTAAAAGATCTTAATAAAATCTATCAAATAATATCCATATTGGTAAGAAAATTATTTGGATAAACACATAATTTTTAGCTTAAAATTGCCCTTTTTTTTTCAAAAAGTTGCTTTTCCACAAAAGTGGATGGCTCGAATCTTGTACCTTACCTCTCCAATGCACCAATACATTACAAGGTCCCCGGTTCCTAGCATCTTTGTGCGATAGAAGGCCCGATGGGGAATCACTGCATCAAAAAATACACGCTGCAACTTTTGCTCAGATTTCAAATACCGAAACAGAAAGAGTTCCGTACTTGTATTAACAGTAAGTCTCAAATTACTAGCCCGCATTAGTTGAGATCTAATAGACCAGAAATAATATGCCAGGAACCACATTCCCCTGCTGAAACACTGCCGGAAACAAAACATAAACGAAGTACTTCTCTGTACAACAAAACGTTGAAGACATAATGCAAGTAGTTGTAAAGGAAACAAATTAAACCCGGAAAAGAAACACGAACTAGAAAGAAAGCCGAGGAACAAGAACATGCAATGCTCAGTATTCAACAACTGCCATCTGATGATTAACTTCCAGCTTATTGATGAAAAACAAGGTTTAATAGAGTTATCACTTCACCATGTAACATCATCATTTGTTAATTAAAACATGGGTCAAGAATATATTTTCTGACTTGCTGCTATTTGCAAAGACCAGAAACAACACAGCAGTAGCCTCGTTCCACTTCAGCAAAACACGGAAGTATGCGTTGTGTCGCAGTGACACCTTGTGTCTTTTCCTTATTCCTTAGTAACCCCTTTTGATACAACTCAAAAGGCTTCCAAGAATTTTGGAAGTCCACCCATGTCTAGCATTTTCAGGATGAGGCTGAGTTCCGCAAGTTAAGCTTGTACCAAGTTTATCAAACCTTCGAATCTACAGCAAAATGATTAAAAATGTAATCTCGAATTCCTATGCAAACACAGTGTAGATAAATAACAAAAAAGGCTATTAAATAAGAGAAATGTCATTTTTGAATGTAACTAATCGCACCAGTTGCACTCAATCCCCTACAATATCATTTCAGCAATGACAAGACTGATAATGAAACAATGATCTGGTTTTCATTCATATAAATCCCACAATGTATGAACTTTGTTGTCTTCAGTGTCCATCGGTAGAGGTAGCATGGATAGTAAATTTGCTGTATAGCCTTTCACATCACTCTTGGAAATAAGAACCACTTTCTAGTGTACGACAATTGAGAACCTTCAGGTATTACCAGAAATTGACAGAATGAAATGTCCCGGAAGATGTTATACCCTAAAAGGCTTGAAACTAAGAAGGAAGAAAGGAAACGATAAAATGAGAGATAGTGAACCTAAGCAAAGGGAGACAAATGAAGAAATTAAGGAACTCTAGAGGATCATCAAGAACAGTGATTAGTGTGGTTGAACAACACAATAAGATGATAGCTCAGATATCTTAGGACTCCATATGGTATCAGAAGCACATTGGAATGCCTTGCTTAAAATCCTCAATGAAGCCCATGTCTCCTCCATTATTTCCCTTGAAAAGTCTAAACATCAAGTGGACAAGTCTCGGCTACAAAGGTTATCACTTTACCGAGGACAAAACAACTCATGGTACTTGTCAGACTTCGTCTTCCATAAAAAATAAAAAAAACCTCCATTCCCAATTTTACAGCTATTAAACCTAATGTGTCTACTCACTGCATAATATCCATCCAAAACATGCACCAATCATCCTACTGCATATGAGGAAGAGAATAAAACAGAAATTTCTACAAAAGAACAGTGGTGTACCTACATACTGCATGCACCTAGCATAAGTGGATCAGTTTATTAAGCAAAGGGCTGCATAGCCTAGCTAGAGCTTGACGTAGCCTAGCTCAAGCTGTGGTCATCTTGCCACTTCCAAGCTGTTCCACCCACGATTGGGTATACCTCACTCATTCGCAGTTTAGTGAGATGAAACCAAGCTTCACTTGAGATTTAACAGTATGCATATGCATAAATGTAAATGAATTTATTCCTGAAAGCGTGCACAAACCACAAGTACCATCTGTCAAATCCGTCTCATGGATCTTGACCACAAAATTGGAAATGTGAAAAAAGATCCCCAAAATCTTGGAGAGCAAGTGGATATAACATAAGGTTATAGAAGTAATCTTACTTAACCTAAAAGATTAAGCTGATTAACACATAAAACAATAATGCCAATGAATACATACGAATAATCAAAATTTCGAACATTAGGAAAGAAGCATCATTAAAGCTGACAAAAATCCCAAAAAGGACCTGTATTTCTAATCCAATTAGCTAAGAATTACATAAGCAACACATTTCCAAGTCAGAGGACCAATTTAGGAAACAATTCAATGATCAACAGAACTTTAGGGGGGAACCAGCATTTCTTTCTACAAGTCACTCCAACTAACAAAATACAGATTTTTCAAAATTAATTATCAAGATTATATACAATTGAGCAGCGCAAATATCAAGTTCAATGGAAAATCAACAGGAACCTGGCTCTAGGCAATCTAGCTCAAGTAAAAGATCTAAATAAATCTCAGTTGTGATTCACAAATCACGATGCAACCACATTTGGGTCAAGTATCAATTCTGCATAATGGATTTCCATCAGTAAACTAAGGCAGCAAGAAACAACAATTAAAGCGAGATTGATAACACGACCAAATAATAGACAAATAGAGTATCCAATTGATCAAGAAACTCACCTCTCCTTCAAAGTTATTGTTACTTATCATTAGGAGTAACATGTTGATAGGATGCAAATGAGCCAAACTTATTTCCAGACCAGTCCCTCTGCGGCACCATACTATATGGATGTGATTCAAACCCGTGATAAGAACCAGGTGTGGCCGGATTACCCATAGGCATCCCCAGATGGCCATTACCATGGGCCATGCCAAACACTGGCATATGCATCATCTGCGGTGGGTAAGGCATTGGAATCGGAACCTGGACTTGCCCATTCCCGTGCCCCTGTACGCTTCCTCCGGACCTGAGATATAAGAAGTCGTTAATACTCTTGCAAATTACTCTCCGAAGAAAAAAAGACACATATAGAGCGAAAGCGATACTAAAGTTTTTCCCAATTGATTTACTTAACCTTTTGTGTACGAGAAGAAAGACATACTCCACATAAATCTGTGGAGAGCTTTAACAAGCAGAAATGGAAGAAAACTAAAAGAAAACCAAAACAATTTTGTTCAAGCCATCCCCAAGTTTTTCAGGGCCCAAAGAGAGTGTGGGGCCCTATGTATAACCGCAACATGATATTATTTTATTAATTGGAATATATGTGTTATATTTCTATTGATACAATGGTAATGCAGATTCATCCTCAATAATTTTGACATATAAAATCTGTCAAGATTCAAACCATCCACCTGCTTCTTCTTCAAATCCTTCTAAAAGGTCAGCTTTCGACAGTAAACCAACAATACATAATACGTTTATAACTTTACTAATTGGGGGCCTAGTTTCCGGTAATATTTTTGGGGCCCCAAGCAACCACCTTGCTCGCCTTGCCTATGGGACGGCCATGATTTTGTTACAAATTTGTATAAGTACTTTTTACATCTTAGTTAACGAAATAATACTCTCCAATGTTCATATTGTGGCATAAACACATTACCATGTCCCCGTTTACCATAGTTACCCTCTTTATTTCCTCAAACAGTTAATAATTAAAAATCTGAACAGAGCGAAGCTTTAGAAGGAAGATACAAAATAACAAGAGCAATGCCACAAACACAAGAATTCCTACAACATTGTGAACAACGTTGATTCATCGGGGAATTGAAAATTACCAATCTCACAATTACTACCAATGAATCAGTGCCACATTAACATGTTGAACACAACGTTGGGCAAATTTTTGTGCTTTTAGACTTTGTCAAATAAAAAGGCCCTTTAAAGTGTGTAAACATATAAGAAGCCAAGCTTGTCAAGTTGGTATTCTCATATGCCTCCCAGTGGAGTCGTGAGTTAGAGCCCCACGGGGGCACGACCAGTGTCCAGGGCTATGGATAGCCTCTGGACCCTTGTGAACTAACATACTAACTAACTAACCCTCTGCTGATGTATAAAGGTGACAAAAATAAAAATTTGTGTAAACATATGTATTTAATTAGAAACAAAATACTCTAACAAGCTCATATGTAGGGAAAAAAATACTCCAATATTCTTACTTACCACGTCCCCGCATCCCTTCTTCTCGTTTCCGGTACCATAGGTCCGGATTCATGTAAGCTCTGAGGCACAGGGGTTGACGCGAACAGAGGGTCCGATGCTGACGGACCCTCACTTGATAACCCCTGCATCCTCTTCAGATACAGCCTATACTTCTGTAAGTGACTCGCCACGTTTTCTCTCGTCAATCCCTCCACGTTCATCAGCTGCATAATCGTCTTCGGCACCGCGTTCTTTATCCCTAAATGCGCCACCACCTCCACGAACCTCTTGTGCAGCTGCGGCGTCCACACGAGCCGCGGCCGCTTCATCGCCGCTGCTGCCCTTGCCGCCGCATCATCGTTTCCGTTTTCCACCGCGTCATCCTCTGTGGCACCACCTCCTGCTGGTGATATCACAACAATAAACACCACAAATAAAACTACAACGGAAAAATTTATTAGCCTAATTTTGACAAAGTTGTTAATAACTTAATATTAACTTAAGTTGTTAATAACTTAATAATTATTCTTGCACACCATTTTTTATAGATACACCCCAAAATTAATACTCCATCCGTCCCCCAAAATGATAGTATCCCACGAAAAGAAGGGCAATTTTTTTAAAAAAAGAAAGCACTTCTGTTCATAATTTTTTGTTCAGAAAATTACTTTAATTGGGTGCGAAAAATTCAAAAAATTATGAACGTAAGTGTTTTCCTTTTTGGTCCGAAAATTGATATCTTTAATTTGGTGCTAAAAATTCATAAAATTATGAACGAAAGCTCTTTCTTTTTAGTCTGAAAATTGAACGTCTTTTCCCAGGTTACTGTCAAAAACTCAAAATGGGACGGAGGTAGTAAAAACTCCATAGTGCAAGCAACAATGCATTTACAAAAAATTGGAATTCAAAATCATTTTCCTATTAAAGTACACAAAACATCCAGCACCTTCAATCCTCCTCAACTTCCTCGGATCCGACCCGTCCATCGTCGGATCCGCCTCCTCGTCGTTGAACGACTTGAAGTTAACATTGCCCGACGAGGACAGCGCGTGCAGCTGCCCCCGGATACTCGAGAGCGTGTCCTGCGACGCGCGGATGACGTCGATCGCGCTCCGGCGAGGCTCCGGCGAGATGCTGAACGCCGTCGCCAGTTGCGGCGGGATCAACGGCTGCGACAACGGCGTCAGGTCCTCGGCGCTCGGCAGCCCCACCTCCCACTCCATAACTCTCTCGTCGCAATCAGCCATACTCGCTTCTTCGTCCATCTTCAGAGATTCAACTCAATAACAAACATCAGATTACAACAACAACATCTACGGCCTTTATTCTCCGATGATTCACCACAACAGCTGCGGTTTCGGATCAGGAGTGAGAGAAAATTGTGGGGGGTGTGAGAAGACGAAGTTAGAGAGAGAGAGAGAGAAAGAGGAGAGAGAGATGTGGGGAGGAAAGGGGAAGGGATGATTAAATGCGGGGGTCGCTATTGTTATTTGTGCTTTTTCTGAATTAATAAAGTGAAAGGGTGTGGAAAAAGTGCAGAATCCGAATCCAGATCGTACTTTACGAGTGCCAACGTGGAGGCCTTAGCTAGATATTTTAGATCCTCTGTAAAATATCTCTCCCTTTTGGAGTGAAATTACGAAAATGGCCGTGCGAGACGGGAAGGTATGGGTCCTATGGGAGGGGTTTTCCGGAATTTGGTAGTACTAAAGTAATTTGCTTTTATAGTAGTGCGGTGCTTTTTGGCCCTTAAGAAAAGGTCCAATACGAAGGGGTTTAAGGATCTGGTGAAAGGGGGTGTACGTGGACGAACGGGAGAGGAGAGTGTTGGTGGACAGCTGGGAGGTGGGACGTGGAGGATTTTTAGTGGCAAAGCTGGAAAAGAATTCGCGATACGGCGTGAAAGCATTTTTGAAAACACATTCCAAATTGCTTAAATCCTCAAGGGCGAGGATTGAGAATAAGAACACGGTGCGAGAATTGAGAGCAAAAGGAGCTCAGGGCATTCTAAAGGATTATTTGACAATTACTATAAGCAAAATGACGGTGGGTTTGAGTGAGTAGTTCTGTCGAAGTGATATCCGGTGTGAGCCTCACACAAAACAGGTAATATTCACCTACTTCATAGGAGGATAAATAAAATTGCACCTAGAGTGTTCGCGTGAGTCGAATGCAAGTTTAATCTAATCTAATTTAATGCTCGACGATGGGACCTTTGTGATCATGGCAAGTTTCTCAAAACAAGTCGGGCTAATCATTATTGACATAAGCCATTTTGTTTCTTTAAAAAAAAAAAAAAACTCCTTTAGTACCAAAAATTAATATATGTAAGAAAAATGACTTGTCTCAAAATCTAAGTTTTTTTTTTTTTTTTATCCGCTCTCAAAATCTAAGTTTAATCTAAATTTTTATAGCGTGTCTAGGGAACTCACCCTCAATTATGAAAGAGATACTATAGAAACCATCCTTCTCTGATTCTCTCCTTTTCTTTGATTAATTTTTTCAATAGAAACCTTCTCCAATAGGGAAAGGCATTGGACGGTAGGGATGGCCATCTCGGCTGATCCATCTTTATTCGATCTGTTATCCGTCCCAAATGGATCGGATTTTTTGGGGATTTTTCAAATATCAAGACGGATTCGAATTTATTTTTCAAAAAAAAATCGGAGATCGGATCGGATTTGGAGGTAAGTCTGTCCCCGCCTCGATCCACCCCAAATCCGATCTCCATCCCCAATCTGTCCCCGAATATCCGAAAAATCTATTTTTTTGATCAAAAATCCACCTTCGATCTGTCCCTGAATACTCTGTTTGATAAAAAAAAATCTAGGTTTTTTTTTTCAAATTTGGATATCCGAATCTCCAATCGGATCTCCATTCTCCGTTTGGGGCGGGGATGGAGGACCGAAAATATATCCGATTGGGGATTGGGGCAGATTCGGAGGTCGGGTAGAGGGTTCGAATTCAGATATGTCAATATCCGCCTCCAATCCGCTCTGTTGCCATCCCTATTGGACACCATCTCTCATGTTCCAAGGACTCATCCCACAACACATAACGCGCTAATTATGTTGTGGTGTGCCCTCAGAACATTGTTCCAGCCTTCCAAGAGAGAGTGTAGAATCCACGGAAATGTGTAGTGGGAACTGTCGTACCTGCATAATTGCTTCAAGAATGTGTGAAACTCACACTAAGGAGTGGTAGGAATTGTTCCAGTAGCATAGAATAATTTGTCCATCTCCAGACATCACCGCTTATCTTCATACTTTGATAGCTCTCGTTGCTCCACTGCATCTTCTTTCTTTTAACAAAAGTTGTGATTCGATAAACCCATAACTCTGATTTTGGGACCAAAGCTTTAGGTATTGAAGGAATATCTGTTCCATCCATTTCTTTAAAGGTATACCCTTATGTGGGTAAACTGACCCAAACGGTTCAAACACCGAGTTATCAAAAAAAAAGTATACCCTCTCCAATTAAAGAGAGTATCTTTTCAGGTACTAACGTACTGGGATCCCTCGTGTTAACATCAAATAATTCCCCCAATCTCATTTGAATATGGATGTCTAAGTAGTTGTATTTATACAGACTTGCAAAAAAAACAACTATTTAAGTTGTCAAATCGAACATCGATGAGTCATATTTTGCGTCAAATGAGGGGCTTGATACCCCCATAAAAGCCATGGATTGCTTTCAGAGAGGTCTTCTCCCACCCTACAACATTTTTTTTTTACAGGG
>BPLS01027932.1:1973-17081 GCA_019656275.1 Rhododendron kiyosumense
CCTAAAATATTATAAATTACAAGATATAATCAATTGAAAAGTGGCACGAACTCCAAAAAGTGACAAGTAAATTGGGACGGAGGGAGTAGTATTTTACCGACTAAATACTTTTACCAACTAAATAATTAGTCAACAATAAATCAGATATAACAACTATATAATTAGTCGGAAAAAGTCACAAATTGCCGACTAAATGTGTTTTAGTCAGGAAATACTATTGTCGACCTCAATTCGCAGACTAAAGTGCCGATCAAATTTTTTAGTCGGGAAATACTTTTGCCGACTAAATTTGGGACTTTTGCCGACTAAACTGTTAGTCAGGAATGGTGTAATTTCTTGTGACCCTTGAAATGAAACTATTCTCGGATCATAATAGAATGGGACGCACTGCAAGTTATTCACGCTCTCAACCAATCGCACGATTGGAGCATGTCCTGTATTTGTCGTCTCCTGATTGTGCTCGTCGGAGGCTCGCCGAACTTGGACAATCAAAGCTAGTCACTGGTGATCAATGTTATGAATACAATACCAGTCAGGGTACCGGTTTTCCTACTGGTACGGTACTTACCGGTACCGGTCAGATACCAGATACCGTTTCGGATTTACCGCAACTACAATATATATAATAATTATATATAATCATAATTCAAAAAAATCCCTCATACTATGCAATTCATCATAAAATACCTATGTGTTTATATCTTGTCCCACATTGCTTAGTTACAAAATTCTTTTCCATCTTAAATGACTTTGCACATTAGTGGATTTGTAAATGCGGACCTAAGCAGAGGCCTCGCGCGCTCGGAAAAATGGGCCGTGGCCGAAGGCAATTTGGAAAAATTGATTCGGAAACCAATCAACCGGGTGCGCGTCACGGGTTATTCGCGCGCAGGGGGGGTGCAAATCCGGGATTTAAGCCTCGCATATGTACTATGGTTAAGCCCATGTTTTACTAAAATTCTGAAAAACGTTTTATTATTTTTTTCGGCTTAGAGATGACTTTTTTTCTTCTTTTTGTGAACCAGGAAACAAATAATTAATTTTTTTCGGGTTAGAGATGACTTTTTTCTTCTTTTTTTTGAACCAGAAAAAAAAAAAAAGCAAACTGTGCAGAATCTCGGCTGGAATTCCCGATACTCCGGTACCGGCCGGTATTTCCTGAGATGACTGGTATCGGCCGGTAATGATCGGTATTTGGTCCGGAACGGAATTGGGGGCTTAGAGTACCAGTTTCTCTCCAATCCGGTACGTACCGGCCGGTACGGTACGGGATTGATAACATTGCTGGTGATACGAGTGGCAAATGAGCGGGTTTGGGTCAAAATGGATAAGTTGCAAGTGGGTTGGGTCTTTAATAGATCATTGATCCATTTAGACCCATTAATTATGAGTCTAATTACCCATATATAACCCGACCCATTTATTTAAAAGCAAACCCGACCGGCTCATTAACCATATTACATGCTATATACTAAAATTTAAATTGACTAAAATATCAATGTACACTAAAATAACTATATTACCCCTGTAAATTTAAATGACTAAAATTACCAAACTATCCCTCTACTACTAAAATGACCAAATTACCCCTATACACTTAATTTTTCCGATTCCATTTGTATCATTTTCCTACTTACTTCCATCGATAGTGCAATAGTGAAATGCCATTTCCAATTGGTTGTTGAGTTTGCTGAAGTGGCACCAAAGCCAAATCCATTTTTTATGCCATTGAAGCTGAAAATGACATACCTGTAGACACCCCAATCCGATTTCCCAATCGTTTTTGCTCTTCTTTTTTTAGTTTCTTGTTCTCCCGATGATGAATCAGGTCAAAAACAGTCTTGAGAAAATGAAATGGCTTGAACTTGGTATGAATGGAACCCATCCTTAATCCCCAAAGCCCTTAAAATCCAAACCCTAACTGGAGTACTAACCTTCGCGCGACCCAATGGCTCCATCGCGCGATGCTTCACTTGCCAGGTGGTGGTCAAAGTCAAACTTTGACTGATTGACCGTCGCGAGGAAGCCAGAACCATCGCGCGATGATCTGACTCCATCGCGCGATGGTTGACACCTGTCATATCCACCTTTTTCCAGCTGGAGTTTGTGATGATCAGGGGTCTACAGGCCTGTGCAACCCCGTTACGTCGGCTGAACAGCGTTTTGCAGGGTCACCCTTGCACCACCTCCACCCCACTTTCCCATCACACTTCATACCCTACTTCTCCACCAAGTAAGTGCAGCCAGCAATGTTGGCTGGCTGCATTGCCTTGCATCATCCACCAATAAGCCCTCCTTTCCTATAAAAACATCCAATGGTTCATCTTTCAAAGGGTTACAAAAAATCCAAGAAAGAAGCTCAAGCCCACATTCTCCTCTCACTCAAGCTACTTGCATTCAATCATTCCCCAAGCCATATCATCCTATTCAAGTCATCCTCAAGACACTCAAGCAAAGGTATAACCTTTATTGTTTACTGTTTTGATCTCTGAGGGGGGCTGACAGGGCCAAGGCTGGTAAGCAATACCAGTCTTGGTCCCAAAGCCAACAAATTTACAAGTTACTGAGGAGTGGCAAACCCACGTGCAAGGCACCCACTCCGTCGCGTGATGCTTCTAGCTCGTGTGACATGGTCCTCGTGGGGATGGGATGCTTGCTCGGGTGTAGATGTGTGGTTATATGCTTTCCTGTCTTATAATATTTTGTATATTTCCACTGTTTTGCATGCTAAAATCAATATATTGTTTATTCTATGCCTATAATTACTTTGGAATGCCCCTGGGTCGCTTTTGAATATGTCTCAGAGCTCAGGCATGCAAATCAGCTCCTGGAAGTCCAGTCAGAACAATTGCGCGATGCTCTCACTCCATCGCACGACGGGTTGGCTGATTCCAGAAGCTGCCCTTGCATGAGCAGCTAGGCCCTTGGCTCTTGCCTTAACACCCTCATTGTTTAAGGGTTGTATCTTCTTCCTATTCATTCGGATTGTAATAGTTATTTATTCTCAATACATATGAACTGCTTGGTTTGACCCTGGGTGTGCACTGATCCTTCCAGAGCCCAGAAGAAGATAAAATCTAACCTATTGATGGTTTGTCAACACTCGCGCGACGGTCTGAGAATATCGCGCGATGGTCTAGCTTGCATGCATGAACTCTCGTGCATGCAAGCTGGCCACTGCTCACGGTAAACTTAGATCAAGGCACTGTTTTGGTACCCTTAAATCAGTGTTATATATTATCTCATTTATTTCCTAATCATTTCATTCACTCATGCTATTACACATCACAAATTGCAAATTGTTACAGTTTTAAATCCCCGATTAACTGTTCCTCTGCCCTAATTGGCTAAAAATTGATTAATTAAACAGAATCGCAAATAAACAACATTTTCGCAAATGCTCAAGTAAAGACCGATCTCCGGATTGGGCGAGAGGGGTGCCATAAAACCCTTCCCCTCTCTTAACCAGGCTCCCGAACCCAGATATGGTTATGACGGATTGGTTCCTTAACTTTTTCAAATCAAACAGCGCGACAAGTGCTTCAAAATACGGTTCCTTGGGTGTCGGACCTTCAAACCCGATTGGCGACTCTGTATTTTCGCGAGCGCTTGTCGTCCAGCTTCAAAAGTGCTCCATCGAACCGGCAGCATTTTTCTCTTCTTGGGGGGGGGGGTGTGAACGGAATCCCTTCCCAAACAAAAGGAAAAGAAAATTGGGCATCCGCGTGCCCACAGTGGCGACTCTGCTGGGGATCGAACCAATATTGGTCTATACTTAAAATTTAATACGCTTGAGAACAATCCCACAAAAGTCTGTTAAAATAGTGAGCTTCACGCTGCTAAAGAAAGGATTGGTGATTTAACAGGACCTCGTGTCCGGCCATCCAATCTGGGGCTTTTCCGATTGGTCTTTTGTGTAGTTTCTTCTAAGTATTGATCAATAAAGAGAGCCAACTTTGAAAAGGCGTTTGCGAATCTGCTATTCTGCTCCATTAAATCAAACTTTTTAGCAATCTGGCACGGTTTACCAGAGCCCGGGGACCCCGAATGACCAACAACCTTCGACGATGATGAGTCATTCTACCGTTCGACTGTAGCTCTGTGGTTACTCGGGCAGCGGGAGGTATATCTTGGCTCTAGTCCGAGGAACCCTTTACAAACCAAAACCAGCCTTTGCATATACAAAGCACTAGAACTCTTCAAACTAGGACATGTACCTACAGGGTAAGATCTACTTGCATCTAACCCCATATACTGTCTACGTGTTACTGCTTTCATCATTACACGCACTGTACATACATACCGTTTCGCATAGGAGCATGTTTAGGGCAACTCCTAGGTTCTCTCTTACAAGTCTGTCTTATGCTTGTTAGGACACTGTTTGACCCAATGAAGAGTCATGCATCCCGATGGTGCATGTTACCATTTTTCTCAAAAATCCTTTGATCAGCAAGACTTTGAGAAATTAGTACTTTCTAAATCTTTGTTTATTACCCAATCGAGGTTTCAAACAGAAAACAAGAAACGACGGAGAGAATGTCGTGATGCTTGTGACTGCCTTGGTTATCATGCGAAGCATGTACACCATTTAGGCTAGGGTGTTGTGCCGCCTACGCCGCTTCGATTTTAGTATCACGTCATCTACACCGAGTTGTTTCAAGTTCAAAAGTTGAAATTTCGAGAAACGGAATAGTCAAAGCCTTAGACTGTTTTGACATCTCTTAGTGTTAGTTAATTCAAGTAAAGGATACACCCTCGAAAAGATTTCTGAGGATCACTAATAGCGTCCAAACATCATGAGACAGACTTGTCCTCTAGTCTTAGAGTCTAAGGGCGACACTGACGATGACTGCTGTGCTTTCATTTTTAGTCCTTTATTTAAAACAAAATTGCTGCAGGGCCCTTATTAAGCCTTTTCTCACTTTCTGCAAGCAAAGTATCTGAATCATTGCACCACCAAGGAAAGTATCGAAGCAGAAAGCCAAACCCACTTGGGAACGTTTGTATCACAATCCGGTTCAAAGGCTAGTCAGGTCTCAAGCCCAGTCAGTCACTACGGAAGACTCGTCACGTTCATTGCTTGCCACTTTACAGTCAGCCTCGTCTCCTATCCTTGAAGAAACAGACTCTCCGGAATCACCTACTCCATCCTCTGCATCAAGTACCTCAGGACCACCAGTTATGGCAGATCAGCCGCAACCGCTCACTGTGGAACCTATTCTCATGAACATCCAAACTAGTATCACTGTTATACAACAGTGGGCCGCTCAGACAGATGCTAACATGACCCGCTTGAATGACCTCTTTAACACTCGTCTTCCTCCAGCTGTTCAAGAGGAAGGCGAGGCCGAAGAGGACGTGCATGAGCAACCTGTCATGGTCGAAGATCCAGACCACCCAGGGCGTTTGGTAGCTTTGCTCAACCCTAGGAGGGCTCAAACTTCTGTTCAAAATCCGAGCACCACTACTGTGAGGACCGTTCAGAACCCTGACATGACTGCTCTTGTCGCCAAGATGGCTAGGCTGGAGGAATCCATTTCAAAATCTGAGAAGATCAGTGCTGGAGGTATCGATTTGGATCGTCTCTACCTTTATCCTAATGCCAAACTCCCTGACAAGTTCAAAATGCCAGACATGGCCAAGTTTGATGGCAGTGGCGACCCTAAAACCCATCTCTATGGTTACCATGCTGCCATAAAGCTCCTGTCAATTAAGCCCGAGGCCATGTCTCAGCTGTTTCCTCAAACTCTCTCAGGCCCTGCATTCCACTGGTTCCTGTCACTTGACATAGCCAAGCGAAGGACTTGGGAAGTCATCGAGGCTGCGTTTATTTCGCAGTACAGCTATAATTCCCAGCTCAAAATGACTACCCGTGAGTTGGAGTCCACCAAAATGGAAGCTAAGGAATCCTTCTGTAGACACCCCAATCTGGGTTTCCAAATTAGTTTACTTACAGTTTTTGATTCCCCGATGATGAAATGGATCAAGAACGCCCTGGGAATGATAGCGTGTTTGAGCTTTGAGTGTTTGCAAAACACTTGAACCTAACCTAGCCTAAACCACTTCAAAAACCAAAAACCCTACTGGTCCGCGCCAGGGCGCAATCATCCCACACCAGGGCGCAACCATCCCGCGCCGGGGTGCACCATCGCACGAGGGTTTCCCTCCATCGTGCGACAGTGCGCCCGGGCGCACCATTGCGCGACAGACTGACTCCGTCGCGCGATGGTCCAACCTACCACCAATCTTTCCTGAGATTGGTAGTTGGCCACCAATGCAACCTCAGCCAGGCCTCATGGACTGGCTGAACTCCTCTGTTTCCAACCAGATTCACCTCCATTCCTCCCTATAAATACCCCACTCTTTCTTCTATTGAAAGGGTTCCAAAAATTGAAAGGTTAAGCACAAGCTCTAGTGCTTTTCTTCCAAATTCACATTCCTCAAATACTCAAACACCTCAATCAAGCCTCAAACACATCAAAGCTCAACACACCTTTCAAAACCAAAGGTATAGCTTACCTTTGTTCTGTTTTAGTTCTGATCTCTGAGGGGGGCTGGCAGGGCCAAGGCTGTTAATCAATACCAGTTCTGGTCCTAAAGCTGGCAAGGTTTCAAAAACCGTCATGGTAGGAACCAGCGCGCGATGGTCCCACTCTCTCGCGCGACACTCCGGTGCTGCATGTGATGGACCGCGTGGGGATTGGTGTCCTACTGTTTTATGTTGTATTTCATATATAGATCATTGTTAAGCATGCTAACAACCTGTCTATTGCTTTTCCTTTGTTAGAAATGTTAGTTGTACATCAATATGAGTTTCTGCTGTTTTGGAGTACCCCTAGGAACATTCTGGACCTGTCCCAGTAACCCAGAAATGTGTAAACCAAGCACTAGTCTGGTCCGCGCCAGGGTGCAACCATTCCGCGCCCAACTCACTCCATCGCGCGACGGTGTGCCAGGGCGCACCATCGCACGCCAGACTGACTCCATCGCGCGATGGTTTGCCTCTGACCAGTGAGTGGCCTTGCACGGGTAGCTCGGCCTTAGGACATTATTTTGTCCCCACACTGTTTATGGGGTGTTTTATCAATTTGTAGGGCTTCTCAGCCTTTAAACTGTATATTATGCTGCTATATAAACTGCGTGGTTTGTCCTGGGTGTGCACTGGTCCTTCCAGAGCCCAGAAGGAGATAAAATCTAACCTATTGATGGTTTGTCAACACTCGCGCGATGGTCTGAGAATATCGTGCGATGGTCTGGCTTGCATGCATGAACTCTCGTGCATGCAAGCTGGCCACTGCTCACGGTAAACTTAGATCAAGGCACTGTTTTGGCACCCTGAAATCAGCGTTATATATTATCTCATTTATTTCCTTATCATTTCATTCACTCATGCTATTACACATCACAAACTGCAAATTGTTACAGTTTTAATCCCCGATTAACTGTTCCCCCGCTCTAATTGGCTAAAAATTGATTAATTAAACAGAATCGCAAACAAGCAACGTTTTCGCAAATGCCTAAGTAGAGACCGATCTCTGGATTGGGTGAGAGGGGTGCCATAAAACCCTTCCCCTCTCGTAACCTGGCTCCTGAACCCAGATATGGTTATGACGGACTGGTTTCTTAACTTTTTCAAATCAAACAGCGCGGCAAGTGCTTCGAAATACGGTTCCTTGGGTGTCGGACCTTCAAACCCGAGTGGCGACTCTGTATTTTGCGAGCGCTTGTCGTCCAGCTTCAAAAGCGCTCCATCGAACTGGCAGCATTTTCTCTTCTTAGGAGGGGAACGGAATCCCTTCCCGGAGGAAAGAAAAATCGGGCACCGCATGCCCACAATGGCGACTCTACTGGGGATCGAATCAATATTGGTCTATACTTAAAATTTAATACACTTGAGGACAGTCCCACAAAAGTCTATCAAAATAGTGAGTTTCGCGCTGCTAAAGAAAGGATTGGTGATTTAACAGGACCTCGTGTCCGGCCATCCTGACTGGGGCTTTTTCGATTGTTCTCTTCTATAGTCGTTTCTAAGTATTGACCAATAAAGAGAGCCAAATTTGAAAAGGCATTTACGAATTTGCGATTCTGTTCCATTAATCAAACTTTTTAGCATTTCCATTTGCATCGATGTGGGATAAGCCTCGTTGGATCGTTTTGGCAATCCGGCACGGTTTACCGGAGCCCGGGGACCCCGAATGACTAACAACCTTCGACGATGATGAGTCATTCTACCGTTCGACTGTTGCTCTGCGGTTACGCGGGCAGCGGGAGGTATATCTTGGCTCTAGTCCGAGGAACCCGTTACAAGCCAAAACCAGCCTTTGCATATACAAAGCACTAGAACTCTTCAAACTAGGACAGGTACCCACAGGGTAAGATCTACTTACATCTAACCCCATATACTGTCTACGTGTTACTCTTTTCCCTATCGCATGTACTGTACATACGTTATTTTGCATAGGAGCATGCTTAGAGTGGTTCCTTCTTTCGAGTTTGTCTTGCGCAGTCTAAGACGTTGTCGTACCCGACGAGGAGTCATTCATTCTGTCGAATGTTCGTTATCAATCGCAAAGTCCTTAGTTCAATGAGACTTTGAGAAATCAAAATTTACTATATCTTTGGCTCATGCCCGGTTAAGAATTCAACCGAAAATATGGAACAACAAAAGTAAGTGATGCCGTCTCATTGGCGCCACCTAGGTTGAAGTGCGAAGTCACTATACACCGCCGTGTTCAAGGTTAAGGTGTCATGTCATCACCACCAAGTTGTTCCAAATTCAAAGTTGAACCTTCAAATGGGACTAGTCGAAGATTTAGTCTATTTTGACATCTTTTAGGATCTAACGATCTTCTCAGGGACACATGGCCGAAAAGAATTCTGAGGATTCTGGCAACGTCTGAAATTCGTGAGGCAAACTCGTCTCTGTTTCTATACATACATACCGTTTTGTATAGGAGCATGTTTAGGGCGGCTTTTAGGTTGTCTCTCTTTCGAGTCTGTCTCATGCCTATTAGGACGCTGCTAGGCCCGATGAAGAGTCATGTATCTTGATGGTGCATGTTATCAATTTTCAAAGTTCTTAGATCAATAAGACTTTGGGAAATCAAACATTTTTAAGTCATTGGCTCGTGCCCGATTAAAGTTTCAACTGAAAATAAAGAACCACGAAGTATGGATGTCGTGTCACTGGCACTACCCAAGTTGAAGTGCGAAGTCACTATACACCACGGCATTCAAAGTTAAGGTGTCATGTCATCAATACTGAGTTGTTCCGAATTGAAAGTTGAAACTTCGAAAACGGAATAGTCAAAGACTTAGACTGTTTTGACATCTCTTAGTGTTAGTCGATCTATTCAAAGGATACACCCTCGAAAAGATTTCCGAGAATTTTTGCAGCGTCCAAACATCATGAGACAGACTTGTTTGTAGTTGTAGAGTCTAGGAGGACACCGATGATGGCAACATGTGCATTGCATTCTAATTGCTGCAGGAACCTCACTAAGTTCTTGTTTACTTTGTTGTCCAAAGCTAAAGGCCATCTCACTGAAGTGAAGAGCCAAACCTACTTGGGTTAGTCTGCCGGGGCTGTTAAATCTTCCTTTCCAAAATTATATCACCTACCTCGTTCATCAATTCAGAAATGGCAATACAAATGGAGCTGGCTGAGCTCAGGAAAGCTATAGAGGAATTGGGTCACAAGATGGACAAACAAATGGTTATGGTCCAGGGATTGGTTGGCCTCTTTACCTCCACAACCCCACAACCAGATATAGGGCTAGTCAAAGGTCCTCCTCATGTCTACCACTCTCCAACAGTCAGAATCAAACTATGCTCAGGAGACATGTTCAACGACCTGGTTGAATTCCATGAGGCTAGGACTCACTCGAAGGAGGATGTTGATTCCTTTGTCGAAGCCATTGCCAAAGGGGAGGACATGCTTAGTGATGAATTCAACCCCAAAGGCAAAAGAATGCATCCTGTTAATGAGGCAATGTGTTGCAACTGCAAAGCAAACAAGGGTTCTGCTTTGAACTCTCAATTCACTCGCCGGAACCCACCGAGGGTTTTCTCACATTTCGGTGCACCTTTGGCCTCGGTTTATGAGAGGCTCCTCAATGCTAGTTCCATCAAGCCCCTCAATCCAACTTCATTGCCTAAGAATCCCTCTGCCAACTTCAAATACAACCTCTTTTGCACCTACCATCAAATGCCTGGCCATTCAACCAATGCTTGCTTCCGGCTTCGACATGCCATTCAAGATCTTATCGATTGTGGCATCATCCCAACCCCATCTCCATCAAAAGCCGGTACTATCTCCAGAACCTTACCTCAACCCAACTCTGGCTCACAACTTGGTCAGACATCCACTATCTCCACTCAAATCAACCCCACCTCTACTCAGATCGATCCGAGCTTTAAGCCAACTGTACCTATCATGTCCGAGCCTGAGGATAGCCTGCTGGCCGCTGTTTATGCAATTGAGACTTTCTCTGCCGACACCTGGATTGGCAGTGATGAGGGGCTTGCAAAGGAGGAGACTGACCGGCTGAGGTCCATTATTCATGGGAGCACTGAGTAAGTTTGGTTAAAGAAGCTGAGGAAGCCGAAGTGCTGTTACTTGGGCCTGACACCCGCTGGATCTTACCGCTCTTTGTGGAAGTTGTGGGTAGCGTTTTAAATATTGCATTTTCAAACCGCGTCTAGCTTGCATTAACACTTTTGAGTCTGAATCTGACACAAAGTCTGTTGAGTCATCTAAGTCTAGCTCTGAGTCGGTGGTTGTGCCTCTTGGCCCTCCATGTCGTAGCTTTTGTTCGAGTCTTTTGATGTACTTTGCAACCCCGATGGGCTTTCTTTATGATATGCATTATCTTACTTCCTAGTCCTTTGCTGGCTTTTGAATAAACTGTGTCAACCCTGATGACGAAGGGATAGATTTCGATGGGATCATCCCCAAGGAAATGTGTTCCCTCGCCGAAAGGGAAGACGAAAGGCGTGCTCAGCCTATTAATCGAAATAGTAGTTTTCAAATAAACTTGAAAGATGAAGTAGACCTCCAAATGGTTCAAAACTGGTTCAAACATCGTCCCCAGAGGAGCATTGTGCCCGGTCAGACAGGCTTGAAAAGTTCATCAAATGTCTTGGCATGGTCTCACAAAGACACGCCCGGCGTTGATCCCGAGATAAAGGAACATTAAATCCCCCTACTACCAGATGCCAAGTCAAAAAGCAGAAGCTCAGAAGGTCCAGCGCCACATACCATGTTCAAGTTTACAAGAACAGCGTTCTGCCAAGCATAAATTAGAAAGTTCAAATTGGTCTGGAGCAATGCATATCAGCTGAAGCACTATTGACGCTGCGTCATCAAAGCCGTTTTATCTGAGGCTGTGGCTAGAGATCATCGATCTCAACCGACCTCGATGGCAATCAAATTCAAATACCTTGGTCAGCATGGATCAATTCAAAAGCCTTTTCCCTGAGAGAAGCTCGTTGGGCTGAAAACCCCAAGCGTGGGCAGTTCCAAGCAAAAGTTAGAGTAGCCTGCTAGACCGAGAACCTATGAAGGAGGTCTAGGCATAAGTAAAGGCAATATTTGAAAGCTCGCTAGACCGAAAACCTGAATGGGCGGTTCTAGGCAAAAGTTAGAGCGTAACAGGTGAGGTAAAATACTCGAGTGAACCTTAGCCTGAACTACGTTTTGACCTGATTCCCTAGCTTGGGATACGTAGGCAGTTTCTCATTGAGACTCGGTCACAATCTATCAATTGGATCCATGGTTGACATTTGGTACACATCAAAGGTCGAAGAGGATCAAAAATCAAGCTGCATGAGAGGAGTCTGAAAGGGGAAATCATTCGTCTTTCAATTTTATCTCAAACTACTATTTCAATTTCAAAAGCTGAGCATAAAGCCTTAAAAGATTTTAAGCATAAAAAAAACAGAACGAAATGCTGGCGAGGCCTAACGGCTCACAGTTCATTCTAAGTTCAGCAAAGTCTAGTGTAAGCAACTGCAACGAATTTGTAGTCACGCTCATATTCAATTCGAGCAGCAATCGATAGCAGTCAGCTACTGCTTTTGAATGTCATTCAAGGGGCTTTTTGCCAAGTCTTGTCATGCCGTGCAGGTCATATGGACCTAACGTGACTGCACGGGGGTGTCGGTTTCAGTCCGGGCCTATATGAGTCATTGTTTGCGTCTTTTGTCCATCTTTGTGGCATTTTTCCAGTTTTCAATCTATTGTCATGTCGAGATGCTTTTCTCGATTCTATTTGTTCATGCAGGTCATTGTACAGCTATTATGACCTTGCGCAAGTGTCAGTTTCACCTGTCTAAAGGGATATTGTGAGTTTTGGCACGTTAATGCCCAAAATTTCATTATTCTCCATGTGTCTAAGGATCCGCATCGTATCCTTAGGATTTTTCTCTTTTTTTGTTCGAGCTAGGCGAGTCTGTACATATATGTGCGCATGTTTGTGTGTCGACTCAGTTCACTTGTCAATGCAAATTAGATATTAGCGCATGGTTTATATGTCAATAAACTGAAAAAATGCAATTTTACATTGCTATCCTAGCTTTTGTAATCTACAAGCTGTGGACTCTCTTAAGACATCAGGGGCACGTCAACCCAGCGCCAAGTAAAGCATATGTCTGGCGCTTATCTGCCCAAGCATCGAAGAAAGAGCATGCAAGCCCAATGCCACACCGCTATATGTCACCTGGGCACGTCGGCCCGTTCAATGTCTCTCTATCTGGATGCGCATCTCAGAAGCAAAAGACAGTAAAGTACTAGGGCTCAGTGATAGTCCTTAAGCATCGTTGTCCTCCTAAGAGCCGCCCTTAGCTAGAGTCTACATTTTTAATTTGTGCACTTTGTTAGTTTATACATCTTTGCATATTGTATATATCAACTGTTGAAAACAGGAAGGTGGCCGGAATGGTCGCCATCAAGACTTTGTTTACCGAAGGATGCGATTCAATCTCCTGCCATTTTGTTATTATTGGTCAGCGGATGCGAAAAAATCTCCCCGAGTTCACGATTTGTTTACTGAAGGATGCGATTCAATCTCCTGCAGTTTTGTCTTATTTGTTCAGCGGAGGCAATGGAAATCTCCCTAACTCTCGATTTGTTTGCCGAAGGATGCGATGCAATCTCCTACGGTGTTATTCTCGTTGGTCAGCAAAGGCAATGAAAATCTCCCTGAATCCACGATTTATTTGCTGACAGATGTGATTGAAAAATCTCTTGCAGATTGAAAAATCTCTTGCAGCATTATTCTCATAACAGGATGCGATAAAATCTTCTGCAGAACAAATCAACGACAGCCGGTCTTGTCCAATTTTCAACGGCTCGATCATTCTGTACATTGATCTGCCCTTTCAAATCAACGACGGCCGGTCCTGTCCATTTTCCAACGACTCGATCATTCTGCACACTGATCTGTCCGTCTCAAATCAACGACAGCCGGTCCTGTCCAATCTTCAACGGCACGATCATCTTGAAGCACAATCCGCCCGATCCAAATCGATGACAGCCGATCCTGTCCAAATTTCAACGGCTCGATCATTTATACTGATGATCCTCCCATCCTGTCTGCAACGGCTCGATCATTTATACTAATGACCCTCCCATCCAGACTTTGATGGCTCGATCATTTATACTGATGATCTTCCCATCCTGTCAAATCCCTCAACGGTTTGATCACTCAGCTCATTGATCTCTCCGTCCACATCAAAGACAGCCGGTCTTGCCCAATCTTCAACGACTTGATCATTCACCACACTGATCTTCCTGTCTCCATCAATGACGGTCAACCATATCGTCCTTCTCCATCAGCGATGGTCAGCCATATCATCAACAACGGTCAGCCATATCGTCCTTCTCAATTCAGCGATGGTCAGCCATATCATCAACGACGGTTAGCCAGATCGTCCTTCTCCATCAGCGATGGTCAGCCATATCATCAATGACGGTCAGCCATATCGTCCTTCTCAATTCAGCGATGGTCAGCCATATCATCAACGACGGTCAGCCAGATCGTCATTCTCAATTCAACAATGGTTAGCCATATGATCGACAACAACCTTCCACGTCGCCTGTCTCTGCCCATTCAGCGATGACAATCACATTGCCTGTCTCTATCCATTCAGCGATGACAACCAACCATGTCGCCTGTCTCTGCCCATTCAGCGATGACAACCACATTGCCTGTCTTTATCCATTCAGCGATGACAACCAACCACGTCGCCAGTCTCTGCCCATTCAGCGATGACAATCAACCACATCGCCTGTCTCTGTCCATTCAGCGATGACAACCAACCACGTCGCCTGTCTCTGCCCATTCAGCGACGACAACCAACCACGTCGCCTATCTCTGCCCATTCAGCGACGACAACCAACCACGTCGCCTGTCTCTGTCCATTCAGCGACGACAACCAGCCACGTCGCATGTCTCTGCCCATTCAGCGACGACAACCAACCACATCGCCTGTCGTTGTCCAGTCAGCAATGACAACCAACCATATCGTCCGTGTTCGCCCAGATCAACAATGATCAGGATATCGTACGATGGTCCGCACATTCGCAACTAGTTGTTCCCCAGGAGAGTCCGCCTCGGCCTGCCCCAAACGACTACCTCTACATTAGTCTAGCTTCACGTGCATCTTCCAGTAGGCTTATTGCTCTGTCTCAGATGGTCTTTGATAAGGAGATTCGCTCTAATTCCCAACAGATGGAATTCAACCTGCTTGACATGACCTACCTATGTTTGTTGGAATGCTTTGTGCCAAGGATAGCTTGATCCCCAGCAACGACAGCCTGTCCTGTCCACGTCTTCAGCGACAGCCGGTCCTATCCAATTTCTAATGGCTCGATCATTTTGTATAGTGATCCGCCTACCAATGGCTCGATCATCTTGTATAGTGATCCGCCTACCAATGGCTCGATCATTTTGTATAGTGATCTGCCGACCAATGGCTCGATCATTTTGTATAGTGATCCGCCCACCAATGGCTCGATCATTTTGTATAGTGATCCGCCCACCAATGGCTCGATCATTTTGTATAGTGATCCGCCTACCAATGGCTCGATCATTTTGTATAGTGATC
>BPLS01027932.1:17091-38078 GCA_019656275.1 Rhododendron kiyosumense
TGCCTATCAACGGCGCGATCACTTTGTATAGTGATCTGCCCTATGATGGCTCGATCACTTTGTATAGTGATCCGCCTATTCAAAGCAATGACGGCCTGCCCCATCCAAATCTGCAGCGACAGCCTGTCCTGTCCAAATTCGATCAACAATCGGCGATTCACTCGTCCACTTCTACATTCATCCCTGGCAATGGGCAGCCAGTCCATTCCACCGATCAGGTTCCTTAAGTTTACTTGTCTACTTTGCTAGTATGCTTTGCTCTGGATTGCCTTGAGGGGTGTCTAGAATTCTTTAACGTTACTTGTACCAAGTCGATGGTGCTTCAAGTGCCGTCAAAGAGGGGCTACTGTAGACACCCCAATCTGGGTTTCCAGATTAGTTTAATTACGATTTTTGATTCCCCGATGATGAAATGGATCAAGAACGCCCTGGGAATGATAGCGTGTTTGAGCTTTGAGTGTTTGCAAACCCTTGAACCTAACCTAGCATAAACCACTTCAAAAACCAAAAACCCTACTGGTCCGTGCCAAGGCGCAATCATCCAGCGCCAGGGCGCAACCATGCCGCGCCGGGGCGCACCATCGCGCAAGAGTTTCCCTCCATCGCGCGACAGTGCGCCCGGGCGCACCATCGCGCGACAGACTGACTCCGTCGCGCGATGGTCCAACCTACCACCAATCTTTCCTGAGATTGGCAGTTGGCCACCAATGCAACCTCAGCCAGGCCTCGTGGACTGGCTGAACTCCTCTGTTTCCAACCAGATTCACCTCCATTCCTCCCTATAAATACCCCACTCTTTCTTCCATTGAAAGGGTTCCAAAAATTGAAAGGTTAAGCACAAGCTCTAGTGCTTTTCTTCCAAATTCACATTCCTCAAATACTCAAACACCTCAATCAAGCCTTAAACACATCAAAGCTCAACACACCTTTCAAAACCAAAGGTATAGCTTACCTTTGTTCTGTTTTAGTTCTAATCTCTGAGGGGGGCTGGCAGGGCCAAGGCTGGTAATCAATACCAATTCTGGTCCTAAAGCTGGCAAGGTTTCAAAAACCGTCATGGTAGGAACCAGCGCGCGATGGTCCCACTCTCTCGCGCGACACTCCGGTGCTGCATGCGATGGACCGCATGGGGATTGGTGTCCTACGTTTTATGTTGTATTTCATATATAGATCACTGTTAAGAATGCTAACAACCTGTCTATTGCTTTTCCTTTGTTAGAAATGTTAGTTGTACTTCAATATGAGTTTCTGCTGTTTTGGAGTACCCCTGGGAACATTCTGGACCTGTCCCAGTAACCCAAAAATGTGTAAACCAAGCACTGGTCTGGTCCGCGCCAGGGCGTAACCATCCTGCGCCAGGGCACACCATCGCGCGACGAACTCACTCCATCACGCGACGGTGCGCCAGGGCGAACCATCGCGAGCCCGACTAATTCCATCGCGCGACGGTGTGCCAGGGCGCACCATCGCGTGCCAGACTGACTCCATCGCGCGATGGTTTGCCTCTGACCAGTGAGTGGCCTTGCACGGGTAGCTCGGCCTTAGGCCATTATTTTGTCCCCACACTGTTTATGGGGTGTTTTATCAATTTGTAGGGCTTCTCAGCCTTTAAACTGTATATTATGCTGCTATATAAACTGCGTGGTTTGTCCTGGGTGTGCACTGGTCCTTCCAGAGCCCAGAAGGAGATAAAACTTAACCTGTTGGGAGGATATCGATCCTCGCGCGATGGAATGGATTTGACATGCGATGGTGGGCTTGCATGCTGGCAGATCCATGCATGCAAGTTGGCCATTATTTGTGTTAAACTCATTCCAATGCACTGTTTTGATATCCAATCTCAGTGTTAGATTTTATCTTGTTTATTTTCTAACATGTTGTGCCATCCATGCTATCATCTATCACATCTTGCAAATATGTTACAGTTTTAATCCCCGATTAACTGTTTCCCTGCCCTAATTGGCTAAAAATTGATTAATTAAACAGAATCGCAAACAAACAACGTTTTCGCAAATGCCTAAGTAGAGACCGATCTCCGGATTAGGCGAGAGGGGTGCCATAAAACCCTTCCCCTCTCGTAACCTAGCTCCCGAACCCAGATATGGTTATGACGGACTGGTTCCTTAACTTTTTCAAATCAAATAGCGCGGCAAGTGCTTCGAAATACGGTTCCTTAGGTGTCGAACCTTCAAACCCGAGTGGCGACTCTGTATCTTCGCGAGCGCTTGTCGTCCAACTTCAAAAAGCGCTCCCGCGAACCGGCAGCATTTTCTCTTCTTAGGAGGGGAACGGAATCTCCTTCCGAGGAGAGAAAATCGGGCACCCGCATACCCACAGCATGGAAATGAGGTGCCCATTTGCAGGGCTCTTTGTGAAACAACCGTCTCGACAGCTTTTGAACGATTCTCCCCAGTTCTCATAATTCCAAGGCAAGAGGAACGTAACCCCCAAACAGCCCGAGAGTTCAGTGGTGCACTTCTACCTTGTTCCAACTGCAAAACCATGAGAAGCCCATTTTAAAAAAAAACAAAAACAAAAACTAAGCCAAAACAGACATGATCAAACTATTTAATGGATATTAAATGTAACTATTGGTGAACGGTTTTAATCCAAAAGGTGTATTTATTCACGTTGAATTTGTAGATGTGACTATTGAATTTAAATACAAAAGGTATTTCTATTTTGTTTAAAATAAAAATAGACATGATCAGATGAAAAGGTGTGACTATTGGGGTAAAATGAATAGACATAAGTATTATAAATGAATATGATTATTGGGTTTAAGGTGTTATCTTTGGCCAACGGTCACGATCCATGCATGTTTGTATAAATGCAAGGGGTTCTACGTACCGATTCAGTAAGTTGATTAGAACAATTCTAATTGTTCTTTCTCTCTAGATTATCACCTAAATCTATTCTTGTTGGGCTAGCAAAATCTGAACGTATTCGGGGTCTCTTCATTGACGCATGACGCAATAAGACAACAGTCTTCAAGATTGAGCTTCACTATATCTTGGAGATGGCTTCGCGGTAACCTGGTGCACGTACACTTTATTGTTCACTCAAATTGGTGGGAGCGAATATCGTTTTAAGAATATAGATACATGTAGTTATCTTGTTTTGTGATTCTTTTTTGTTTGGAATGAACTTAATTAGTCAACTACTTGTTGATTTGTTTTTTTTTTTTATCGGCGAAAAATATTTTATTAATTTTTTAAAAAGACTTATAACGATTAAACCAATTGTCGAATTTGGTAGAGTCAACATTGATTTTAGAAAAATGGAACAAATTTTTTTAAAGAGACGTCTTATAAAAGGAAATGAGTTGGACTTTTTAAATGGTGCAAATACTTCGTTCGAGTTTTTAAAAATAATAACTGATACAAAAGGAAAGACACAATTTGACAAGAAATTATTTATAATTTTGAATAAAAATGTAAAATGTGTACAAATAATTAAGTGCTCTTTCAGAACAGTTGAAATTCCAAATTTTGTAATTTTGAGCCACATAAATATTAGAAAAGAGAAAAGGTTAATTTGAACAAAAAATTAAATCCATTAGAAAAAGTAAAATCATTTCCAGAGCTTTATCAAAATAGTTAAACGTAACTTATTTTTTGAATAACTCGTCATTTGAAGAAAGAAATTTTATGCATTAGAAGAATGAACGCAATAGCAAAAAAGTCATACCGTTGCCACCAAGGTTGTGAATACAGCACCGTACTGGCCAGTACATACCGTTGTTTCATAAAACAGAAACTTCACTGCTCTCCAATACCGGTCGGGTAATGGCCATATCAGAAAATACCGACCCTGGATGAAGGCAACACACAGTTCTTGTTTGGATTTTGCTATATTACAGTCATATTTCCATGGCTCGTGATCATAGGGTATTGCGGCCCGAGATATATGATTTCTATTGAAAAATAGATTGTGGAGTATAAATTTTCTTGGTTCAACTTATGAATTTTGTGGACTCATATAGACTAGTTTCAAAAGAGTTGAGAACACTTGAAAGATTTCAATCTTAGAGATCTGAGAGCCATTCTTAACTCTCCGGACTTGACCACTAACCCAACCGCAATCAAGTTTGCGAATCAATTAAGAAACGATCCATACTAAAATTTGAATTATATAATCAACAGATTGGAGATCAAACATGCAATATCCAGAAAACAAAAGGTTTACTCTTGGTTCGTAAGGAGTACCGGGCCACTGCCCCCTTTTGATTTAGCAATAAAATGTGTGAAAGCCCACAACGACCCATGCATGATCGCTCCATCTCCTATTGCGGTAATGAGTAGAAGCAAAATAAAGTAAGCAGAGCAAGAACCAAAACAGAGTACTACATCAAAAAACCAGTGGAGAGAGAGAGTAATGCATACCCATTGCAGACTTCGGTGGCCATTGGGAGAGTGTCTTCTGTGTTTCTTTTGTTCATCCTTCCCTGGAAGTCATGTTTTTGTGAGTGAAACGTTGACCTTTGAACTTGTCCTAATTTACAGTTTAAACTGTTGGGAACCGAATCCCCAAGACCCAGTAATGACGCGTACAAATTAGACAACAAAAATAAAAAAACCCTACAAGGCGGAATTAGGATTTTACCACAACTTCCGGCGACACGAACGCTGGTTGAACTTGTTATAGCACGCCTTGCTACAAACCACGAATACTGCTCGATCGTACCTTACGATCTTCTATCGTATTCCCTGCACGTCTAGAACGCGAACTGAGTGTGGACTCTTTCGCGATCTGTTTGCTCTCTCTAAATCTGCCTCTATTTCGTGAATAATAGAAAAATGTTAAACTGACCTAGAGAGCATAACGTATATATATAAGGCTACGATAGGGATCTAAGGAGTAATAAGTCAGAGCTCCCAGTGTAAATAAGAAAATCTAATCCCACCAAGATTCTACTTCTTATTTCACTAATTATAATTCACCCCACTACAGAATTATAATTGCACTCCTGTCCTTATCTCAATTATACTACGAGTTCCATGATATTAAATACTTATTAATCATCCCACGTTAAGATTACAGATATCCGTTGATTAAAATAAATTACTAACAATCTCTCACTTAATCAACATCTTAACTTGAGACTATCCGCTTAACTTATTCGATATGTCGGATACAAATATCCACTTGCAGGGTTTAACATAATCGAAATTTATAAGCTTACTCAATGGGTATCATCAATCCCTATCGGGACGTGGATTCCATTAATAATTAATAATTGTCATATACATAATGTTGCGACCTAATCCACCGAGACTATTGACCGTATAAAGATTTCACTCTTTAATGAATCAAAGTCAACAACATTAAATATAAACCTCTAATAATTATTTTTGGATTAAGAGCATAAGCATTCATAATAATCATGAGATTCCAATTGTCTTATAAAATTAGTATAAAAACAATTACCTCAATGCGGTCCCAGTTCAATACACACAAAATGTAACGGCCCGATTTTCCATAGAAATTTCGGAAGCATTAAACCTAAAATACACTGAATTTTATAAACTATTAGACCCTTATTTATCGTTATACAAAATCTACATCAAACAAAAATACAAAAAAAAAATGAAATCTAACATTTTATTTAAATATCTTCAGAGCGACTCTAGTGTTGATACAGATCTCAATCATCCTCGGTCTTCGCCCTTGATATTCCTCCTGTGTCAAACAGCTCCACCATTGAATCCTGCACCCTCTGGCAAATTGATCGCCGAAGCAAACGATTTACCAGGATACAAACGTATCCGTGAGTGATAATTCACCCAATAGAATAATCACAATCCTACTAACCCCTACTCTATAATTAGCAGATCAACAATATAACAATTCACATGAGGTACAAAATAATAGCACATCGCTCATTCTTTTACTATCCATTATCTTACATGAAATCTAAAGATCCTCTCCACAAGGTCATTTCCTCCCACATCCACTAACTTTGACCGTCACATGGAATAACTCTCCCTTTATTTGTCCTGCCCCGGGGTTTTTAAGCGAATACTACTAAATTATGTATCCAGTCCGGATTCGCTTACAACCATAATAAAGGAACAACTCACCATGACAACTCAGCATTAGGGGTCGCGCTATTTTATTGCCAGGATCCTTCACCGTCTCCCAACTCTACACACTGGTACTATACCGTATTCGGGGATACTTTACCGTTTCCCAAAATACTGTACCCGAAGTCCTTTACCGTACTTCACACATACTGGGTACTGTACCGTATTTAGGATCCTTTACCGTATCCCAAATACTGTACCCGGAGTCCTTTACCGTCCTCCACACACACTTGGTATTGTACCGTATTTAGGATCCCTTACCGTATCTCAAATACTGTATCCGGAGTCCTTTACCATCCTCCACACACACACTGGGTATTGTACCGTATTTAGGATCCTTTACCGTATCCCAAATATTATACCCGGAGTCCTTTACCGTCCACCACACACACACAGGGTACTGTACCGTATCCCAAATACTGTCCAGAGTCCTTTACCGTCCTCCACATACACTGGGTACTGTACCGTATTTAAGATCCTTTACTGTATCCCAAATACTATACCCGGAGCACTTTACCGTCCTCCAACATCCTCAATCAACTTTACCATTTCATCCTTTACTTAACCACGTCTACATGTTCACTACTCGAAACCACCCATGAACCCAAGTCTGACTAGCATGTCCAATCATATATTTCCAACAACAACTGATTCCAACATAATACATTTCAACGAAAACACAAGCAAAGCAATTTATAAATGCAAAATAATTAAACATATAGATATTAGGATGAGGCCTTTCGAATTATTTAAATTTCACGACTAGCTTCCAGCTGTTAAGTTTCATTCACTCCACTGACTTTAGTTAGGTAACTTAGTAGTTTATTAATTTATTAGTGTTCAACGTATTATTAAGATTAAAAATAATAATAAAAAATAATAATTATTGTAAATATTAGTTCGTAAATTTCTTATGTAACTCGTAACATTTTAATTATCTCATGCCTTCATCAGTACTTTACTTAACAAGATTTCAATTATACAGTTTTACCTATATACTGTTACCAATTGCTCCACTAATTTAATTAGTTCATTGGTTCGTTCAAAGGAGAATTTATGTTAGTTAAGTTTTTAGAGTTATTTTATTTGTTTCTCGTAACTACTACTTTTCTACTATCAAAGATCAAATCTAAAGTTTTACTACCAATCCATTAGGGTAATTTGCCACCATAATTATTTTATTGATTAAAAATAATATTAACAATAATATTTCCGCAACTTATTTTATACCTTGTTTTATTATAAAAGTACAACCCATTTAGTATCATTCCAAAATACCTTTATTTTTACTACAATATAGTTTAGTAAATGGTTACTTGAACATATCAAAACTTACATTAAGCAAGATCGGTTAATATACAATTATTTTAAACACTATCATATCACAACAATAAAAGAGAATAAATCAAGTCAGGACATAGTTTAGGGCCAAATCCGAAAACTAAATACCTACAAGGGTCCAAGTGTAATACCGATCTAGAATGTTAAAAAAAAACAATTCGTTCATGCAACAGTGATTTTCAAAAGAAAACAGCGTAGTAATTGGTTTCTCAATTTCGGTCCGTGATTTTGATTGCTACCATTAAATCCGTGTATATCATCATACATGGACTAAATATACTTAGAGAAAAGTAGAATAGAGATTAATCTACCTTAAATCCGACTGAAAAAACGGGTGCTAGTTTGCAGACGATTTCGGAAAATGAAAAAGACGGCGGCGGCGGCGGGGGACTCGGGGCTGACTCGAAATGATTGGAAGGTGGTTTGTGGATGCTTGGTCATATAGTGGTCGATTGGGAACCTGAATATAATGTACAGAGGGATTTTATGTACTCTCTCTCTCTCTCTCTCTCTCTCTCTCTATTCTAAACTCAACAATAGAATTTGGAGTGAACTAATATATTGGTGTTCAATTTTTGGATTTCTGTGGGTATGTATAATGAGAGAGAATAAGGTAGTGAGAAGGTAAGAGGATAAGTGTGGAAGTGGTGGAATGGGGAAGGAGAGGGATACTGATAATGATAAGAAAGATATGAGACAAGTACCACATTTGGTGGGATTTTCTTTAATTCTATTGTATGTGGACACGTTTATGTATAAGGTGAAAATGTATGTAGATGTGTTTATGTATAATGTGAGAATGTATGTGAGCGCGTTTATGTATATGATGAGAGAGAGAAATAGGGGAACAAAATCTCTTAAATGTGGGGTGTAATTTGAAGATTAAAGATGGAGGTGGTAGAGTTTGAGAGGGAAGTGGAGAGTTAGTTTGAATAGAGTTCTAGTTAGGATTTAGATAGGAAAGATAAGAGATGAATATAAATCTCTGATTTCTCGTATATCTAAAATATAAATATATATATATATATATATATCTTATACAATAGTATAAAAAAAAAATTCAATTGTACACATCAAAATTGTCAATACCGTACCGGTCAGCGTACCGTTTTCACTACTATAATGGTACGTACCGGTACCGAGCTGTATTCCGGTACCGTTCCGAATTTACCGCAATTAATATTATATATATATATATATATATATATTTAATATATATCTACCATTTTTTAAAATTTTAAGTGTAAACATAAACAAAATGTAAAAAAAAAAAATTTAATTTTGTACCGGAACGGAACACCTAAAAATGGCCGGAACAGACCGGTATTGTCCGGTACACCCGGTATTGGCCGGAACAGACCGGTATTTCAACCGGAACGTAACATGACTTTTTGCGTTTCGTTTAAGGACCGGTACGGTACGTACCTGCCGGTACGAAACGGATTTGACAACTTTGGTACACATAATAATATATTTTAATTATTCAATTTAATTAATTTTTGAATTAGGAATTTAACAATATAAATTTGTATTAAAAAAAAATTGGGTCCAAAATCCAGGTCGTTACACAAAGTATACTAGCATAATGAGTTAGAACTAAACCGTTCCCTGTAGTCAAGACAGACCTACTAAACATTGTACTACAGTCCTACCGATGGTGTGTCCAGTTCCATTTAAGACTGCGAACCATATCTTATATTTCACATGAACTGATGATCAGATCTTCTGTATGTAAGCCGAACTCTACACACCAGATCATCTACTTTGTAAAATAAAAGACACACATGCACAACATACAATAATATTATTGAAACATTGCCCATAAAAGATTCTCATAAAAAATGGATAAAACTGATTAATAAATAGCAATCAAATATTAATTCCTTACACAAAAGCATAACTTTTAGTATAATTTTTTAACAAATTCCCACTAAGACTTAAAACCATACTGCCATGCATCTCACTCCCATTCCCTCTACGTGACTATCAAAAGTCTTAGCTGGTAAGCTCTTCGTAAAAGGATCGGCCAAGTTGTTCGCCGATGCAATCTTGGTCACAGCAACATCACCTCTCTGTACGATCTCTCGAATCAGATGATACTTACGCTAAATGTGTTTGCCCTTCTTGTGAGTCCTCGGCTCCTTCGAATTAGCAATTGCACCGCTATTGTCACAATAGAGTGTAATGACTAATTGCACTAAAGGGACCACTTCCAGATCCAATAAAAAGTTTCTAAGCCAAACAGCCTCCTTGGCAGCTTCAGAAGCAGCCACATACTCTGCCTCCATGGTAGAATCAGCAATGCAAGATTGTTTGATACTCCTCCAACTTATGGCTCCACCTCCCAAGGTAAATACATATCCAGAAGTAAACTTTCTGGAATTCCTATCTGACATAAAGTCTGAGTCTGTATACCCATGAAGTACCAGACTATCTGACTGGAATACCAACATATGATCTCTAGTCCTTTTTAGATACTTGAGTATATGTTTCACTGCAGTCCAATGTTCTTACCCTGAATTAGACTGAAATCTGCTAACCATGCCCACGGCAAAACAAATATCAGGTCTAGTACACAACATAGCATACATAAGGCTTCCTACTGCCGAGGCATAAGGAACTGCCTTCATTTTTTCCATCTCCTCAGGTGTTTTAGGACACTGATCCTTGGATAGGTTGATTCCATGGCTAAAAGGGAGAAACCCTTTCTTGGAATCTTGCATGCTAAAACGGGCAAGAATTGCATCGATATAAGTAGCTTGTGATAAACCCAACATCCTATTCTTGCGATCTCATATAAGCTTAATCCCTAGGATGTGACCGGCTTCTCCTAAGTCCTTCATTTCGAATTGGCCTGATAACCACAGTTTCACTGAAGATAACACTCCCACATCGTTTTCGATGAGCAGGATATCATTGACATATAGAACTAGAAACACCACAACTTTTCCGTTGCGTTTCTTGTACACACATGACTCATTCGGATATTGATCAAAACTAAAAGATTTGATTGCTTGATCAAAACGGATGTTCCAAGATCTAGATGCCTGTTTAAGCCCATAAATGGACTTTTTGAGCTTACACAACATGTGCTCATGACCTTTTGCTATGAATCCATCTGGTTGCACCATATAGATACACTCATCCAGATTTTCATTAAGGAATGCAGTCTTGACATTCATTTGCCAAATCTCGTAGTCGAGATGAGCCGCAATGGATAAGAGAATCCGGATGAACTTAAGCATGGCTACTGGCGAAAAAGTTTCCTCATAGTTGTTGGGAAAATCGGAGCCTCGCGCTCAGACTCGCAACAAACAAAACACACACAGGATCTTAGGATACTATTGTCACAGAAAATAAACCAGAGAAAAGGAAGAGAAAGAGGAACAGAAAAACAGAACACACAGATATACGAGGTTCGGCAACTTGCCTACGTCCCCGGGAGTCACACCAGTCCACTATGAACGAAAGAAAACGAAAGATTACAAGTCTTCTCCTTCCTCTTTGAGAAAAGTTTTCTTTTGCACTCTCTCTCTCACTAGAAACCCTCTCTAGAAATTTTTCTCTCTCTATGTGCAGTCGCTCAAAAAATAATGAATACAGCAACTTATATTTATAGGCAAACCCTAAGTGACAGCTGGACCCGCCCAACCAACTTGGGCCGCGGCCCACGACCCATCTTGGCCGTGAGCATGTCTGTCGCGCGCTACCCGCCGCGAGCCTGACCGCGTGCTTGCCTATCGCGGAACTCTCCGCGCTGGTCACAGACGTTTGTTACTGAACTCTGTTGCTGAAAGTTGTCTACATTCCCAACAATCTCCCACTTGAAGATAACTGAAACAAACCAATATCAACAACCTCAATCAATATTGGACGTAGTGAACTTCACCCCTCCTGGTGCGAATCCGGCCCTCCAACTCCTCATGCGCGAAGGCCAACTGAAGTTGAGCACAACTTCAGTTTCTCGATGGTGACCGACTTTGTCAACATATCTGCCGGATTTTGGCTCCCCAAAATCTTCTCCAGTAATAGTTCCCCTTCTTCCAAAAGTGAGCAAATGAAATGGTACCTCAAATCGATGTGCTTCGTTCTAGCATGAAACACTGGATTTTTCACAAGGTGTATAGCACTCTGGTTATCACTGAAAAGAACACTGTTCTCCCGCTTCAAACCCAACTCACCCAGAAAAGTCTTCAACCAAATCATCTCCTTAGCGGCCTCCGTGACTGCTACATACTCAGCTTCTATCGTGGACAAAGTTACCAACTTCTGCAGACGCGAGACCTAACTCACCGCTGTTGATCCCAAAGTGTAGACATAACCTGTGGTGCTTCGCCTTGTATCGTGATCACCCGCGAAATCTGCATCCACATATCCTCTCACCACCAAATCTGCTTTCCCAAAACACAATGGCACATCCGCGGTCCCGCGGAGATACCTCAGTATCCACTTGATGGCTTCCCAATGCTGCTTCCCTGGATTGCTCGCAAACCTACTTACAACTCCCACTGCATAAGTGATGTCCGGCCGCGTGCAGACCATCGTGTACATTAGACTACCGATGGCCGAGGCATACGGTACCTTGGCCATGTGCTCCTTCTCAGCATCTGTCTTCGGAGACTGCATGTCAGAAAGTCTAAACTGACTTCCCAGAGGCGCGCCAACTGCCTTGGCGTTCTGCATATTGAACCTTTCAAGAACCCGTTCAATATACTCAGCTTGACTCAACTTCAAGACCCCTTGAGTTCTGTCCCTACTGATCCTCATCCCAAGTATCTGCTTCGCTGCACCCAGATCTTTCATAGCAAACTCTGCTACCAACTGTTGCTTTAACCTGTTTATCTCCTGTAAACAGGACCCAGCCACAAGCATATCATCTACGTAAAGTAGTAAAATTATGTAGCTCGCCTTACATCGTTTAAGGTAGCAACAGTGATCCGCGTGGCACCTCGTGTAGCCGCTGCGCTGCATGAAACTGTCAAACTTCTTGTACCACTGTCTAGGAGCCTGTTTTAACCCATATAGACTCTTCTTGAGTCTACACACCATCTCTTCCTTGTCTTTCTCAATGAAGCCAACAGGCTGCTTCATGTAGATTTCTTCATCCAAGTCACCATGAAGAAACACAGTTTTAACATCAAACTGCTAAAGGTAGAGATTTTCAGCAGCCACCAAACTCAATACCACTCTGATAGTGGTCAGCTTCACAACTGGGGAAAAAATCTCCGTGAAATCAACCCCTTCTTTCTGTTGAAAGCCCTTCACAACCAATCTGGCCTTAAACCTCTTGCTGCCGTCGCTCTCCTGCTTGACACGGTATACCCACTTGTTCTGTAGCGCCTTTTTCCCCGCGGGAAGCTTCGCCAACTTCCAAGTCACATTCGAGTGAAGAGAATCCATCTCCTCTTGCATAGCACGTTCCCACTTCACAACGTCACTGACCTGTAAAGCTTTGTCATAGCAAGACGGTTCTCCGCTATCTGTCAAAAGCAAATAATACAACGACAAAAGGTATTTCGGATTAGGTTTAGGTACCCTAGTTGATCTCCTTACCGCGACAGCCGGTGAGCTAGACCCTGTCTCTGGAACTGCCCCAGACTCTGTTCGCGAGACTGCCTCTGTCCGCGAGACTGCCTCAGTCGTCCGGTCAAATCCCAACTAATCCCCACTACTTTCTGGAAGATCCTCCAAACTGAAGTACTCGGGTGCCTCGCGGTCCTCTAGCTCGACCACCCCCGCGGGACCCTCGCGATCCTCAGTAGAACTCCCACTGCATTGTTTGCTATCCCTGTCCTTGTACAGCACCAACTCATTGAATATGACATCCCGGCTTTTGATTATCTTCCTGTTTTTCTCATCCCAGAAACGATAGCCAAACTCATCGCCGCCGTACCCAATGAACGTGCACTTCAATGACTTAGCATCTAGCTTGTCTCTGACTTTGTCACTGAGGTGGACATAAGCAACACAACCGAAAACTTTCAAGTGTGAGAGATTTACCTCTTTACCGCTCCAAACCTCTTCCAGTATCCCAAAGTTCAACGGAACTGATGGCCCATGGTTGATTAAGTATGCTGCTGTACTGATCGCGTCTGCCCAAAACTGCTTGGGCAACCCCGCGTGTATCCGCAAGCTCTGCGCATGCTCTGTTAGAGTCCTGTTCATCCGCTCCGCGATGCCATTCTGCTGCGGAGTTCCTGGAAGAGTCTTCTCTAAACGGATCCCGAATAGAGTACAGGCTCTCTTGTACTCTCCCAGTTCATACTCTCCCCCCGTTGTCTGACCTCAGACACTTCACTTTCAAGTTTGTCTCGTTCTCTACTCTGGCTTTCCACTTCATGAAAATTTCGAATACCTCTGACTTGTGCATGAAATAGACCCATACTTTCCTCGAGTGATCATCGATGAAAGCAACAAAGTACCTCGACCCGCCGAGAGAATGCACTGGCGCGGGACCCCATACGTCTGTATGAACAAGCTCCAGCTTGTTTGGCTTGGGAGGTCTGCCACTCTTCTGGAAACTAACCCGCCTCTGCTTGTCGAAGATACAGTCTTCGCACATGTCGAAATCCACTGACTCAACTGGCAGCTTCCCTTGTGTCTACAGAATCTTCATCCCCTTCTCGCTCATATCTCCCAACCTGTCGTGCCACAAACTTGAACTCACTTGGCTCTCTGGCCGCGGACCTTCCGCAAGCCTACCCTCGCGCGGTACCACCTTCGCGAGACCTTCGCTATCCTCACGCGGGACCACCCCCGTGAGTCCCTCAGCGATGGCAAGTGAATGACTCCCATGTGAAGTTAAATAGAGAGTACCTACCTTCTTTCCGCGCGCTACCACCATGGTACCGTTGGAGACCTTCCATGCGTCTCCTGTGAATGTTGAGGTATACCCCGCTGCTCCAGTTGCCCAACTGAAACAAGATTCCTCTTCAGCTGCGGGACGTGTCTGACATCCTTCAAACACCAGTTAAACCCCTGCGTTTCAATCTGCACATCTCCCATTCCCACTATACTACATGGCTCATCATCGCCTAAGTATACTTGCCCGAAGTCGCCTGCTACATAGTTCTTCAGAACACCCTTGCTAGCAGTCACGTGGAATGACGCACCTGAGTCAACTACCCATGACTCCGCGAGACTGTCCATCGAAAGAATAAGTGCATCCTGCACGATGTGGGCCTCCTACTCACCATTATTCTTCTTTGGAGCCTTACAGACTGAAGACATGTGACCCGCCTGGCCACAGTTCCAACATTCACCTTTAATGTCGCGTACTTGACTTTTGCTGCGAGACTTCTTGCCGCGCGACTTCGACCTGCTCTTGTTCTGGTTCTGACCACCCCTGGCCTGGCCTCTGCCTCTCTGCTCAAAACTTAGAGCGGAACCTGAACCGCTAGAGCTCGACGCTCCCTCAAGCGATTTTCTTCTAACTTCCTCAGTCAGAATCAAACTGACTATATCATTCAGTTTGAGTTTCTCCTTCCCAGCCGAATTACTAATCGCAGTAACCGTACCTTGCCAGGTCTCTGGCAACTGAGAGAGAATCAACAAGGCTTCAACCTCGTCGTCGAACTCAATACCAACAGAGATCAACTGATCCACTATTGTATTGAACTCGCTAAGATGCTTCATAAACGAACCTCCTTCAGGCATCTCGAAGTTGAACAACTTCTTCATCAAGTGCACCTTGTTTGCCGCGGACGGCTGTTCATACATCTCCGCGAGCGCGTCCATCAGATCGGACACGGTTTTTTTTTTCAATATATTGTGCGCAACTGACTTCGAGAGTGATAACCGGATCAGACCCATCGCCTTCCGATCAAAAACCTCCCATTCCGCGTCAGTCTCACCTTCTTCTTTCTTTCCTTTTTCTTTACCCAGTAGCGACCGGTAAAGATCCTTCTGGTACAGATAGTCCTCCATCTGCATCTTCCAGAAAGCAAAGTTCGATCCATCAAACTTCTCAATCTTCGATTTCCCTTCTTCTGAACCCATAGCTCCCTCGAAATCCGGACTGCCCAAAAGCTTCAATCAGAAAACTGTTGAACACCCTTACCGCAACCGCGGCTCTGATACCAGTTGTTGGGAAAATCGGAGCCTCGCGATAAGACTCGCAACGAACAAAACACACACAGGATCTTGGGATACTATTGTCACAGAAAACAAACTAGAGAAAAGGAAGAGAAAGAGGAACAGAAAAACAGAACACACAGATATACGAGGTTCGGCAACTTGCCTACGTCCCCGGGAGCCACACCAGTCCACTACGAACGAAAGAAAATGAAAGATTACAAGTCTTCTCCTTCCTCTCTGAGAAAAGTTTTCTCTTGCACTCTCTCTCTCACTAGAAACCCTCTCTAGAAATTTTCTCTCTCTATGTGCAGTCGCTCAAAAAATAATGAATACAGCAACTTATACTTATAGGCAAACCCAAAGTGACAGCTGGACCCGCCCAACCAACTTGGGCTGCGGCCCAGGACCCATCTCGGCCGCGAGCATGTCTGTCGCGCGCTACCCGCCGTGAGCCTGACTGCGTGCTTGCCTATTGTGGAACTCTCCGCACTGGTCACGGACCTTTGTTACTAAACTCTGTTGCTGAAAGTTGTCTGCATCCCCAACAATAGTCGATCCCTTCTTTCTAAGTATACCCTTTCGCAACAAGCCAAGCTTTGAAGGTATGCACCTTCCCGTCCGCCCCTCTCTTCTTCTTGTAGATCCACTTGCATCCAATGGGTTTAATCCCTTCAGGTGGTTCTACAAGATCCCAGACCTGATTAGAGTACATAGACTCCATCTCTGATTTCATAGCCTTTTGCCAAAGTTCCACATCTTTATCTTGAAGTACCTCATTGTAGTTACAGGGTTCGGCATGTTGATCATCAGGGATCATTTCATAAGACTCTCCCAACAACGTGTACCGATTGGGTGGAACAACAACCCTCCTACTACGACGAGGTACCAGTGTGTCAATAAGTGCCTCTACAGATATCTCTTGTGGCGTTTCCTCCTGCACTATTGGTGGTAAAGAAGTATGTGCCGGTCTCTCTCCTCTCAATTCCTCTAGAACAATTTTACTTCTGGGCTTGTGGTCAATCACATAGTCCTCTTCTAAGAACCGGGCATTAGTGCTAACAATGACCTTCTTATCCGTAGGACTATAAAACAGTCCACCTATCGTTCCTCTAGGGTACCCTACAAACAAGCAAACTTTTGTCCTTAATTCCAATTTATCTGCGTTAACATTCAGCACATGTGCTGGACTACCCCAAACCAGAACATGCTGCAGACTAGGTTTGCGCCCAGTCCATAGTTCTGTGGGTGTAGATGGTACTGACTTAGATAGTACCAAGTTAAGAGTTTACGCTGCTGTTTCTAGTGCATGTCCCCAAAACGAAATTGGTAAATCTGAATAACTCATCATTGATCTTACCATATCCATAAGAGTCCTATTCCTCCACTCTGCTACACCATTTTGTTGTGGCATACTTGGAGCTGACAACTGGGATGTAATCCCTTCAGCTAACAAGTAGTCTCTAAACTCTCCCAAGAGGTATTCACTACCACGATCAGATCGCAGTGTCTTGAGACATTTACCCAAACGTTTTTCCGTTTCCGCTCGATACTCCCTGAATTTCTCAAAGTATTCGGACTTACAGTGTATCAAGTAAATGTATCCATACCTTAAGTAATCGTCAATAAAAGTGACAAAGTACTCAAAACCACCTCTAACTTGGACATTCATAGGCCCACACAAATCAGAGTGAACCAATTCCAACGGCTCTTTGGCTCTATATCATTTTGCTGAAAAAGGCCTTTTGGTCATCTTACCTTCCAAACAGGATTCACAGACTGGAAGTTCCTCAACTTGTAATGAACCTAAAGGTCCATCTCTAACCAGTCTAGAAATCCAATTCAGATTAATATGACTAAGACGTAAGTGCCAAAGATACGTTTGGTTCAATTTAGAAGGCTCTTTTTTCTTACATGGTAAATTATTATTGTTATTCAATTCATGCAGTTGCACTGTAGGAAATATTGGATTAATAATATAGAGATCATCCACCAATGAATCAGAACAGATAAAACGTTTATTTAACTTAATAACTATAGAGTCACTAAAATAAACCAAATATCCATCCTTTATTAACTTAGAAACTGAAACCAAGTTTCTTCTAATAGTAGGAACATAAAGACAATCTCTCAAAATTAAAATCCTATTACTATTAAAATTTAAAAGCACATTTCCTACTGCAACTGCTACCACTCTCATAGCATTTTCCATATGTAGATAAATCTCCCCATCACTAAGTCTTCTGGTTTCCTAGAACCCCTGCAATGAATTGCAAACATAATTAGTGGCTCCCGTATCTACACACCAAGTACTGATAGATAACACCGCTAAACATGATTCAACAACTAGTGAAAAAGATTTACCTTGTTTGTTCACTTTATTGAGAAAAACCGGACATTCCTTCTTCTAGTGTCCTTTTTGCTTGCAGTGAAAACACTTACCCGCAGGCATTTTCACTCCACCTTGAGGCACATGAACTACCTCCATAACCTTTTTCTGAGATTTGTTCTGCTTCTTCTGGCCTTTCGGCTTAGAAGTAGAAGCCTTCTCTGCCACTAACACTGATGGTGGTTTCTTCACAACCAAAAGACCCTCAGCTGCTTGGAGTTCCTTAAGAAGTTCCGCCAAAGATAAATGTATTTTGTTCATAGAATAAGTCAGGCGAAACTACTTAAAACTCTCAGATTGCAATGAGTTAAGAACGAAATCGATCTGGGTTTTCTCATCAATTTCAGCTCCAAGGATCTCTAGTTCATTAAGAAGAATTATCATCTTTAGAACATGATCCCTAATTGGGATCCCTTCAACATGGGTGATACTCACCAATTCTTTCATAACAACTAGCCTTGCTGCCTGATTCTAATCCCCAAACATTTCTTTGAGGTTCAGCATCATATCGGAAGCAGTTTCCATAGCTTGATACTGATGTTGCAATATATTTGACATAGAAGCCAAAATATAACACCGCGCCATCTCATCAGCCTTAACCCAATCTTTATAAGGCTTTGCTTCCTATTCTGTGGCATTCTCTTTAGGTCTAGGAGGGCAGGCCGTAGATAGCACATATTTGTGGCCCTCAGCAGTTAACACAATATTCAAGTTTCTTTTCCAGTCAACATAGTTTTGTCCAGTAAGTTTATTTTCTTTGAGAATAAATGCAAGTGGATTGAAAGAGCCCATTTTTGAATATGAGAACCAAATAACATAATAATCAATTATGAAAGGCAATAAAAACTTTGAATTTCATTTTAATATTGGTTCTCTCTACCATATGTTAAAAGAAAAACATTGGCAACCCTACACACCGTAAAAAGCATGCTTCGATGGGAAGTCTCTACTCTTTATCACTTGTGTAGATAGGCACAACTTTTTAATTTTACTATCTAGACACTATACCGTGCCAAGCAAAATTAAATAGCCAGTATACCTTCGGTCCTATAAATAATAATAGTGACTCAGATGGTGAGAATACTATTATTTACAGCTAAGTGTATACCATTACCTAGCCCCATGACCCATTGTTCCGTTATGAATTACCTCATATGGTGAAATAATTCACATAACAATTATCATAGACCTATCCTTTAAGGAAGTTTGTACCGATGAGGCCATAATTAATTTTTCCCGATGGGGGGAAGGTTCTAAAATCATCACATAGATTTAATTACATCATCTACATACTTGTAATGGAGACCGTGGGATTTATAAAAAATAAACTCCCTCTCCCACTTAGTTATTTAAAAAAAATTTGTGAGGGTTATCAAAATTTTCGAGTTTGCAAAACCGTGATCTAGGTCAAAGCCAATTATCACCATGTTGTCCAATATGGTAAAACTATCACATATGCTATACTCATGGAAACATGCATAAACATAAATAAGGAACATAATAAGATATGCATCCCAACTATTATGGTCAATATCCTTGTTTCCAAAAAACAGCCAAGATTGCAGCCGTGTCTTGCCCACCAAGTCAGAGGTTGATGCAGGCACAGGGGGTAACAGCAACTTCGGCCACCATACAGAAACTATGATTTTATACATCAATCCTATGCCTCCTTTACAGAGTTCACATAAACTGGATCAGAAATACATACTGCATGACTTGTAATATTACAACAGTTCTACATATCAAATAATGATACAATTGGAGAAACAAAGATTACACAAAAACCTTAAGCCTCCCACATGCCGGAGTTCACAAACTACTTTTAATATTACAACCACGAAAAATAATCGTGGCTCCCAAATATAAAAGCAGTAACCACGTATGCAAAAACGTGGGATCCAATCACACAAACATACATGCATGACTATAATAGTGGGATAAGATTTTCTGCAAAACAGACGTTAGTAAAACTGAACCCTGCAAAACCGGTTACCACAGTTTCATACTATGTGATCTACGGACAACATGGCATGTTTAATCTATATGCGCGATTACAGCCGGCTCTGATACCATTGTTGGGAAACCGAATCCCCCAGACCCAGTAATGACGCGTACAGATTAGACAACAAAAATAAAAACCTTACAAGGCAGAATTAGGGTTTTACCACAACTCCCGGCGACACGAACGCTGGTTGAACTTGTTATAGCACGCCTTGCTATAAACCACGAATACTGCTCGATCGTACCTTACAATCTTCTATCGTATTCCCTGCACGTCTAGAACGCGAACTGAGTGTGGACTCTTTCGCGATCTGTTTGCTCTCTCTAAGTCTGCCTCTATTTCGTGAATAATAGAAAAATGTTAAACTGACCTAGAGAACATAACGTATATATATAGGGCTACGATAGGGACCTAAGGAGTAATAAGTCAGAGCTCCCAGTGTAAATAAGAAAACCTAATCCCACCAGGATTCTACTTCTTATTTCACTAATTATAATTCACCACACTACAGAATTATAATTGCACTCCCATCCTTATCTCAATTATATTACGAGCTCTATGATATTAAATACTTATTAATCTCCCCACGTTAAGATTACAGATACCCGTTGATTAAAATAAATTACTAACATAAACATTGTAACCTTCTTGTTTAAATATATAAATTCCTTTATTTTCTGTTCAAAAGAAAAATATAGTAGGGGCACTCCGGATCAGGTCAGGACTCTCTGATTTAAGCTTAGATCCAGACTTTTCCTCTAAACTATTGGATTGTGTTTTCAATAGTCCGCATCCGCGGAAGGTTTATGACAGGTCACAATTAACTTTTCCCAAGATCCCTTTGATAGGAACCGGACTGTAGTAGAGGATGTTTTTTTTATAGGTCCAACTCAACTATGGATACCAAAGAGTTGCGTACCGATTTTGTAACAACTCCATGCTATGCACGGGTTATCGCTAGTTCATAAAATAATAAGACAACCCCGGGCATAGCACGGTTCATCGCTGGTAGCTAGCACTTCTCATGATTTATGGAATTGGTCAAATTCGATTCCTAGAGTGACTCCATTTGAATTCAGATATTCTCTGTACTAGT